>JAHWFP010138087.1:0-24026 GCA_023313725.1 Lithobius niger | reverse complement strand
GTCAAATATCTTAGTTACCAAACTAGAGTTACAAGAACAGTAATGTGCAAAATAATTTGTTAAATTATCCGTAATTAAATATCCAGTGTTTGATACTACCAAGAATTTATTGGGTTGGTGACTGAAACCCATACTGAAACGTCTTAGATGCATTCGTATTAATTCAGTCTTAGTTTATAGAGAATGCCATGGGTTTTATGTGGGAATTTCTACTCAGTTTTTAGCCTAAAATTAAACTAAACTAAATTAAACTAGCTTGTATTTAATTATTATTTAGTTTAACTTAGTTGTAATTTAATTTAGATTTGGGCTGAAAAATAAGCAAAAATTACCAGATGGAACATGTGGCACCCTATAAAAACTCGGACTGAACAAATAGGGATAAATCTAACGTGTTTCAATAGGAACTTTTAGAGTTACAAATTTTTCCCCCAAACCCTATAAATTCTTGATACTACCTACTACAGACAATTTTGTTTCTACAGAATGATAAGCTCACATTTTGTGGTCAGTCTTATGTCTACAGAAAAAAGCAAATTACAAGTCTCAGTCCGCTTGTTTAATGGAAATTCTTTTCATTTGGTGTTTTTATTGTGCACGTAATGCTACAGCATCTTGCAAGTACGATAATGAACTTGCAATCCTAAATAGTTTCTTCATATAAATAAAAAAAGACATTGCTAATGTAGAGGCTAGTAGTTACTTCCTATCGTGCGTTCTCTTGTCCGCTTTAGTTTCCTTGGTTTCTCGGGAGTTGTTGGTCTAGCTTGATTGGTTAGAAATGATTGGCATCCGGCATTGGTGTTCAGTTTCGTAAAGTTCGCAGTGGTCTTCCGTTCAATAAAATCAGCGTAGATTCAGGAAGATAGGTATTGACAATCGGTTCAGCAAGATTGGCATCAGCAATCGGTTCGGTATGCTGGTCATTTTTTGCCTGATCGATTCGGAGGGAAAACCGTGATCGGTACACCCTTACTTGTGAACCACCAAGCAATTGACAAGAAATGGACGGGAAGTCGGTGTGAAATCACCAGACATGTCCCAATGGACTTAGCAGGTTAACCTGCAGAAACAGGCTTCGGAAGCAGTCCTACCCCACAACAATTGAAGGTAGACTAGTATGAATCGAGCTGTTCTTGTACAGACTCCCCGATGGGTACGTCGATGCCCAGCAGTTGTCTAAAAAACTGGCTTACCAAAAGAGAACAGTCAGTGGTCACGGCATGATACTTACTGTAGCATAAACTACTTTGTAAGGTGTAAGACACACCCTTTATGTCTTTGCCTCGCGTTTAATTTTTCCTTATTAAAATTGGATTGTTAATTTGGTGTGTTAACATTTTTATTTGCAATGTTGGATGGGGCACTCTTAGTTCAAATTGTCACTAGCCATGAGGTTAATCATTACCCGAGTTAGTATCTACACGTGAAAGGGTAAAAACAAAAAAAAAACGCCTGGTAAAAAAAAAAATGTGCACGTATAACCAAAGCCACATAAAATTTGGTCATGCTAGCACATTTAAACTGCTGTCTAATGAAGATACTGGATTACATTCCTCAAAAGATATCCGGCATGTGGAACTTTATAAAGAAGTTAGCTAGCCAATTTGGTCGTTGGCTATTTGTAAGGGTCATAATTGAATTTAGGGCTATCATTTAGAACAATGTAGTCTCTGCGATTCCTGCTTTACTATATTATGCCTGATATTATTAGCTCAAAGGTTGATCTCGTTAACATCCTGTGCCCAGTATTGGCTTGCTTCATAGACTTGCGAACAACTGAACAATTGGCCCGAATATGTGACGCAGCATCTATTTCAACTTTTACTTTTTAAAACTGCAGCATTGTCATTCGCCATATTTGCAGCCATTAATTTTTTGGAGTTTGCGAGCCCAAAAATGAAATTGGTATAACATTTGAGACAATGTTATAATTGTTTCTTGTTGGGTTTAGTTGTTTCAGCTGGAAAACTTAAATCCTAAGTTGAAAGATTTCTTCAAAATGGCTGGAGTTTCTGAGTCTCAACTACAAGATAATGACACCCGCAAGTTTATCTATGACTTCATAGACAAAAATGGGGTGATGGACATTTTGCGCCGTGCAGAAGATGAATCATTGGATGCACAAGTAGCAATAGGTAGGCTTGGTTTTATTAAAAATAGTGCTTAAAATTTGACAGTTCAGGAAAAATGAAACGCACATTTTCAGAACTTGAATTCTCTACCAGTATCCTGCAAATTTTCAACAGACTGGAAACTCGATTGTATTCATCAGACACTATGATTACTAAAACTTTTTCATACGACATCGACATAGGAAAAAGTTTTAGTAATCGTACTGCCTGATGAAAGAAAAAGTTTAGTAATCATAGTGCTTGATGAAGACAGACGAGTGTCTAATCTGTCAAAAATACTGAGAGTGTAATCTGATAAAGTATTCAAGTTCTGAAATTGTGCACATTTGTTTCGTGAACTGTAGAATTGTTATAATAAACTTTCAGAGTAAACACTGGTACCGTATTTTCAAAGTGCTTAAAATCTTACTTCATATCTAAGAATCCGTACTTTATGCGATTTTGCGAAATCACAAAATTCGCAACTTGTTTCCTAATAAGAATTTTGACCTCATTTTTCAAATGGGGAGGTTTACGCTGTTTGCTGAAGCCAAAAATGAAAATATGCAATCGCAAAATTTGCATTTTCCAGCAAATTCGTAATTTTTGCCCGAGTAAATAAATTATGACTTACTTTTCATCAAAATTTTATTAACTTTGCAGTAAAATAAGGTCTTCTGTTCGTGACTGGCAGCTGTTTTGAAGTGGAATTTAACTTTTTAAAACTTTATTCATATTGTACACCACTTATGAGGCCTATTTTAGGCTATTTTCTGTTAACAATTTTGTGACTTTTTTGGATGCAAATTCAGCAAATCTTGCAGCATGATGTATCGCAAAATTACCTTTTTCCACCGCACATTTTAAAAATTCTCGTAACAAATATTATCGCAAAATTTTGATTTAAAATAGCGCGGAAAGTACGGGTCCCTCCTACCCTATTCATATCCTATAATATAAGGGAAAGTGTCCCAGCCAAAAAACTGAGCGCGAAGACAAGCTTCGAAGACCACTCACTGGAGGCCACAAAATGGAAACTAGGTTTCGACGGTTGATTGCTTTTCTCGAAAACGAAACTAGCAGCATGTCTTTTATGAAAAAAAAAGAAAGAGATTTAACCCTTTAAGGACTGCGTGTGCGCTAAGAACTTATAACTGACTTGTAGAAAAAAAATCGCAGCTTCTCACCCAGTTGAGGTAAGGGAATGAAACCTGTGTCATTTTTATCCTTAATGATCTGGCTTTCATATCCCAGTTTAAATTTTACTGTAATTGGCTGGAAGTTTTCGATATGACTTGTAGAAGAGCTGTAAACAGTAATTATACAGCGGGCGCATTCGGGCGCACCCGTCCTTAAAGGGTTAAGGGGGAGGAGGGGGGGTAATGGCCGAGTGTTGAGCAGTGCGTGTTTTACCCTGCTGTTCTGTTCACATTCTAATGCTGAATTAAGTGGATTGGATGTTGGGTTTTCGAAAGTTCACTGAAGGCCTGTATTGCGTGGAAAGATTCCACAGTGCTACTCCAATCGACCACTTTACAAGGAGCACACGTACGTGCGTTAGCGTATCTGGCGATCAAAAGATTTACGGTGCACAAAGTCACCCTTATGAACGTCACAGGCCCCACCTACAAACAAATAATTTAATTCTGCTAGTTCTTCAAACCAAGCTTGATGCCTGGTGCGATGTCCATCCGCATGTAGGCACCGAGTGACTCGTAAAGATCAGTGGTGACTGTTCAAGATTTTCGAGTTTTTTCGCTTTTCTTCTGAAGATGAAGGCCGGAGCATCTTCGAAAATTTAAGAGATTTAGTTTTTGTTAAATCTTGTGTTGTGGTATAAGTGTATGTGTGTTTTTTCCTCTGTTGACTGACAAGAAAATTCGCCATAATGTCGATCGTTAACCACTGTGATCGCTGTTAACTGGTGTTCAACACTAATCAATGCGTCAAATGAAGAATGGGACGAATTATCGGGAATTCCTGTAGGTGATTCAATACTGATTTCATGGAATGGCTTCAGGCAACGGCCAATGTGCAACAAGGATGTCTCGGGGCCCCTTTGCTCAATCACGAAGGGTTCGGATGAAAATGGCACCATGCTCACCCTGAATCGGTGAATTTCTCTGACAAGTTTTATCTCTTTATGTATCTCTGTTCATAGAAACTGCTTGTTGTGGGGGTTCTGTATATTTATTGACACCATGCTCACCCTGAATCGGCGAATTTCTCTGACAAATTTCTGTCTTTTTATGTATCTCTGTTCATATAAACTGATTGTGGTGGGGTTCTGTATTCATTGCAGTAAATTTCTCAAATTCACATTTATAATGGTCGTTTGAACATTTTTTGTGTGTTCGGGATCAACAGTCTCTGTAGTACAACTAGTTACCTAAGAGGTGAATGGGTGCTTGTGCTTGTACAGTCCGTCTCCACCAGGCAGACATTTGTGGTCCTTCGGAGCAGTTTTGATCATGGATGGGAAGGTGATGAACTCGTAAGGACAAGGGATGCATCAGCCATTTGTGGTAAAAGAACCTTAAACAAGCAAATATACTGTCACTACAAAGGGATCATATTGGTTTACACGTCTTATTGACTCAAACTTTGTAGGGCAGGTTTTGTGTTGTGATACGGATCCCAAGGACGTGCGATCAAGTGTATCCTAAGTAAATACTGCTTCAGTCTGGCTCAGAACGACAAGTACAGAAGGTTAGGTACCCAGTAGGGTTAGTTGTGTTGAAATCGGTGTTGGTGTAGTTGTTGATGTACGAGGATGCCTCAGGTCATATGGACCCTGCCCCCTCGGTGCGAATATGCGAGCTCGGTACTGTCTTCATCCTGGGCTTTTACTTCAGGGGTGCCCCTAGACAAGATTGTGGCAGCTTGTTAGCGACTCAGCAACAACACCTTCATCACACACGTTTTGCGAGTCAGTGGGACTGGTGGTGGTGGTGCAAATGTCACACAAGCATTAAATTGCTTCGGCTGACTTAAGGCTCAAAGAAATAAATTTGTAAAAAACATGAGAGAACATGTTACGACTGGCAGCTGTGTGAACATGAAGTCATGTGGCCTAACTGGCAACGAAGTGGACTTAAGCATTGCATAAGGTGGATGTTTTTGTAGTAAGTGATGTTAAGAACTAATTTTATGTTTAACACCCTGTTTTTTTTTGTTTTTTTTTTCCGTTGGCCTAATGTTATAAGCAAATTCACTTAATAGCTGAACAGTACCAAGGCCTAACATTCTCTCACAAGAACTGGAAGTAATCTTTAAATCGAAACACAGTTTGAGAATTGTGGATTGATTTTGACGTAAATTACATAGATTGTAAACATTTTTTATAGTAATTGTGGGAAGAGCGTAGGCGGCTGAATGACCGGCTATCAGGCTTGAAGGGGCAGAGCGGTGGTACAGTCCCTCCACGGACCTCCAAGCAGAAAGGACCAATAGTCAAGCGAAATAGCCAGACCTACGTCTGAACCGAGGTCCGTGTTCGGATCGATGGGCAAGGTGGAATTGGGTAACTTGTAGGTTGGATGGTCGCAAGTTTCATCAAGGAAAAGGCGAATACATATGAAGAACTTTATTGCTGGTTGTTAGGGGCTCGGCCTCTCTATAGCTTGACACGGCAAGGATTCTCTCCCTAAATCTCACGCAGGATTTCATTCGGTTGCAGTACGTTTGGATAAAAGTTCAAATGATGGTATAGTTCCAAAAGCATACACCACTTGTAAGAGTGCTGGATGGACTAAGAGTTCAAACCATTAGGGACTACGCATAGCTACCTTTGCTTTTCAGGAATTCTTTACTGTAGTATTATTAGGCCTGAACAATGGCGGCCATCAGAATTACAACATCATGTAAAGGGTGACGCTTTTCGTCGAGAAGCAACAGGCTTAGAGAAAAGTATCTGCGGAGGGATTTAGAGAGGGAATAATTAGGCTAAGGAGACTGCCGGTACAATAAGGTGTGCTTTGGTTTGAATGTACAATTGCATACAAAGAAAGAAGTTCGCCTAACAAGCAACGATACAATTAAGTGAAGATCAGCTTTAACAATGTTGTGGTGTTGTTACATAGTCGCTTCGGCCGAAGGCTTGACATTATTTAGCATCAAGGGCTGTATCTTTAAGTCAACAATACGGTTGTGTACATTGTTGGCGAGCGGGGCTCAATTAAATAATTAAGAGTGGTCAAGCTTATAAAATGTCACACGTAAATCGTAAGGGGAAATTTAAGAGTGGGGAATTAAAGGACCAGTAGGGAAATTTTCCCACAGTAATGTCAACTGTTGAACTACCTTCCAACTAACTGTCTTCAAATTTTGGACAGTTTTCCGTTTAAAATAAGATAATAATCTGTTGCTGTAATATAATAATCTGTTGTCTTTAACATAATTATCACAATTTTTCAGCTTTAGAAACAAAAGCCATTGAAAGTGATAAGAAAAGTAAAAAGAATGCCAAGAACAACAGTAAGAAAAAAGTGAAATTCCAGACGGCGGACATCAGCGAGCCTACACATTTTCAGTAAATAGTCTTCTCTTACTACGGGGTTGTTTTAACGTACGTGATCGTATGTCAAGGTTTTGAAGATGCTTGGTTTTAGAAAAAAAAGTGTTTGATGAGTTAAGAGACTGCCTACTTCTGATTCACTTGGGATCATTTCTGAACTGTTGAAAAAACAAACCATCCTACTTTGAATGTTCGAAAAATTCCAGAAGACATGCTCACGCCAAAATTCAAAAAGAAACAAATCCTACCGAATTTGCAAATTTTCAACAGGCTGCTTGACTAAAGTTGGTAAAAATAGTCCGCCTATCTTCTTCAGGCCACCACAAGAAGCTGAGCGAGCGCCTTACGAAAAAGTGGCATAGTCAGAAGCAGTGAGTGCCTCCTCGTAAATACGGAGGGCTACGAGTCGCGTCGCGTCGTAGTCGTCTGCTATTTCCACAACGATCGATGCACGTCGGATATTGTAAATATTGTAAATAAGCTTCTTGTAGTGGCCTGAAGAAGATAAGCGGACTATTTTTACCATCTTTAGTCAATCAGTCTGTCGAAAATTCGGTAGAATTTGTTTCTTTTTGAATTTGAGCGTGAGTTTGTCTTCTGGAATTTCTGAACTGCTTTCGGTTACAACTGACTTGTAACTTGTTAGCTTTCTTGTCCAAGGTGATGCATCTGAACAATAGACGCCAGAACTTGCCAATACCCCTGTCAATTTTCTCCAGATCAATTAACCCCATATGTAATTATCCCCTGAACCAGGGGAACATTATCCATTGGACAATGTAAATATCCCTCCGGTCAATTTTTCCCCGCACAATTACCCCCTGACAATTGCCCCATAGAATATCTTCCTGGAACTTATCCCCTGGACAATATACACCAATTAGTTTGCCCCTCCCAATGCTATTGGGCAAAATACAATATTCCATAGATTCGCTGACCCAGGTAAATAAGGAAAAAACTACTACAACTACATTCGTCCTGTTTTACAGCTCTCCATGGTTAGATTCCTGTCCTATAAGCTAAGCTTGTGCAGGTCTGAAAGTTGTAATTGTGAAAATCAAAACGCAATGGACTATAGCGTGTAAGTCAGTGGCGTAACGTACAGGTAGGGTAGGTAAGCATTGCTTACGGGCCCCTGCAACTCGGAGGCCCGCCAGGCGTCGAAATATGGACAGGACAACATCATTGAGATTTTTGCATTGAGAAAAGCATACCAAAAGTAAGAGCTTCAATTACTGTAGTGAAGTAACTACTGTATGTAAATTTCATGTTCAAAGTACAATATGTTATAAGCAAGTCCAAGTTCCCATTTAAAGAGTATAATAATGTAGCTACTAAGCAAAGCTTATAATTATTCGACAGTTAAGTAGGCTAAAACATACCACTCAAACATGTTTTTTATTTTTATTTTTTCAAACTTTATTGTTTGTTTGCATTACGAAGTAATATTTTTTGGCTGAAAAGTTGTTGGTTGTTCGGGTAACGTAAACCAAACAATGTAAAGTATGTGTATTATTTGGACCAAAGCAGTCGAAAAGGTCAAAGACCTGGGGCGCGGCGCGCCCCCGCCCCACGAGAGCAATAAATTGGGAGGGCCCGACCATAAATTTTGCCTACGGGCCCAGAGACACTTTATTACGCCACTGGTGTAAGTGCATGTAATCCAGGATTGTACATAAACTTAGTTTTGTACTTTAAAATTTGTTTATTCGTACGTCTTTTTTACTTATGTAAAAAGTTCTGTCGTGTTTACTGTTGTAATAAACAACAGGTTTTAAGATGCCCTGGTTTTACACTCGTACTTCAAAATAAGTTGATATTCACACTAACACAAAAACATCAGTCACCAATATTGCACAAATTTTCGACAGCTTAGGGGCACATCTGACTTCTTCAGGCCTGTTTTGTAAAGTCCTCACTTTTCACATTTTGTTGTATGTTGGCCAATGTTGTCAATCAGTTGTCAGGAGGGAATGGGGAGAGGGGGCTTACCCGTGAATCTGTGAGTTATCTAAAACTGAAACCCATAGCTGAACGATAACAGTTAAGAAAGTCCTTCTACCGGTATTAAAATTGCAAACTGGTGATTACAACTTGTTTAAAACCCTCTCCCATAATATCTGTTAGGGGAATTTGTCAGTGGTCCTTGACAATTTGTGTACATCCTTTAACTCTACACCTGATACTAAGAGCGTTCATTGGCCTATTTCAGGCATGTTACACATGTTGGCTGGGATCCAAACAAAGGCTTAGATGTAAGTATGAATGCATTTACGTTGGAAATATACCTCAGCCCGTTTTATTTTGGTTAATTACATCTTTTTCCATTACAGTACGGAGGATCGTTTCACGTTTATGATAGCAAGTTTGACTAAATAAAATAAATCAGCCGGTGGTTTTCACAGCCGTGTGAAAAACCAACCAGCTGTGTCAGTCACTCAACTATCGTCAATTTTTACACAAATTACTAACCCATCAAAGATAACATCAAAACACCTACACTTTTCGAAACATGTAAATGCTCTTTCTGATATGGATGCATACAACAGCATTAAAAAAACAATTCAGAACTAACGGATTCAAGGTTTCGATGACAAGTGAATCAATGCAGCAATCAAAATGCATAATAATTAAACCTGCTCTAGTTGGTTGCCCACGACGGGCTCTAAAGAAACACCATACTCGCAGTTGCTCCGGGAAGTCGAGTGGAAGATAAAGGCAATGACATGAATAGGTGATCTAAAACACGTCACTTCGGTGTTACCTGTCCTGTGGAGGTTGTTGTCGCGGCTTCATTGTCGCTCCGCTGGCTGTCTTAAGCTGGTTAGGTTGATTGCACCACTGCTCATCATGTTTTGTATCTTCCGCGACTACGTGCTGACGAAAGGCAAATGGTTGCATCGGGCGTCAAGGTTACACTTTTGCTTGTGGGGATGGAGAAGATTTCAGCCCCTACTCGTGCAGTCCAGTGTTCCCGGGAGATGAACGACTTTGCCTGTTAGCAACTCTACTGAGACCATACTTGATTCGAGTCGCACCCTTCCACACATCAAGTCCAAAACTGTTTTAAAAAACAGTTACATTGCTTACATTGCCTTGTCAAGTCTAAAACTGTAAACTATTTTAAAAAACAGTTACATTGCCTCATAACGCCAGCAACTCGAGCATGCTGGCTCGTAGAGGTGCTCCTGTTTACATATGTTGGTGCGCGTTTGCTCATTCAGTACACGGAATAGATGAATTCCACGCGCTGGGCAGAGAAGTGTCCATGGAAACCATTTTGGCATTAGCGTATTTGTCAACGAGAGACGACCTTCATTTATCATTACTTCTGGCTGCCATCTGATTTGCAGTGGTGGGAGGACTTTGCCTATTCAGTCTTGGCTGATTAAAGGTGCGTGCATGCCGAACCCGAGATAATATTCTTGGTATTCTGAACCATATGTAAAAGCAAGCCCTCTCTCCTCCTTCCCCCCCCCCCCCCCCCTGCCTCCCGCCCCTCGCTAACTCGCACACTCGCTACACTCGTTGCTTCTATTGAACGTCCTCTGGACTGGTGACCTGAGCAATATCATGATAAATCTAACATAAGATCTGCTGAGCTCTCATGATGGGAAGCAATGCCTAAAAGCAATCTACGAAGAGCGGTATGCGAGCCATTCTAACTGGTATGCTGGTCCCTGGCGACAGTTTGAGACTTCCCTATGTATGGTTGGCGCCACAAAGAGAGGGATACGTTCTGGAGGACGAAGAAACTTGCTTTATAATCTGTGCCTCTAATTACTACAAACACACCTGATAGTTTTGGTTAGGGGCTGGACGGCCTATATGAGGCCTACTTGCAGTGTCGTACAACATTGTCTACGTGCGGTGGGCAGCATAGTCGTTACTTTCAGCTGCTACCTTTCGAAAAAGATCGTTAGATTTCGTACTGTGAAACTCCATTATAAACGAACAAAAGTCACCAGAAAAACGCACACTTTAACAACAGAAGACACTCACACTGTCTAGCGAATTTTCGATAGTTTACTACTATCTTCCTCAGGCCTTAAAGTTAGTTTGGACTCTGTTTACATCCCTGTTGTTTTCACCGTTGTCGTCTGCTCGTTCGTTGCCATGCTCGAAACTTGGTGCGTTGCATAGCCTCCCGATTTTTGCAGGCCCACCACGCGAGTTGTGTAGCCTCCCGATTTGTCCAGGCCGATCCAGCGATCTTGCCACGTGAAGTCCCCACTTCCTACACAACTGCCTGGAATGTTCCCAGCCGATCAGATGTGAAACTCTAGGGTAGGAGGGGCCTTGAATGTTCATAAGAGGAATTCCTTTTGCTTCATGTTGACTAATGGCAATGGATTCGAGGCACCGGAGGTGTCTGTCTCGTGCCATGTTGGACTTGATCAGTGTACTAGTGTCATGCCACCTAATCTTGTGCTTTGTCTCCATGCAATGCACTGCGATGCCGTTATCTTTGACTGCATTCCGAACATTTCCCATGTGTTGTGCAAGCCTCGTTCTTACTCCTTTTCTTGTCTCCCCTATGTACACAGCATCACAGTCATTGCATGGAATTCTATACACTCCCTCGTTGGTGTTATCACGTGGCAAGCTCGCTGGATCGGCCTGGACAAATCGGGAGGCTACACAACTCGCGTGGTGGGCCTGCAAAAATCGGGAGGCTATGCAACGCACCAAGTTTCGAGCATGGCAACGAACGAGCAGACGACAACGGTGAAAACAACAGGGATGTAAACAGAGTCCAAACTAACTTTAAGGCCTGAGGAAGATAGTAGTAAACTATCGAAAATTCGCTAGACAGTGTGAGTGTCTTCTGTTGTGAAAGTGTGCGTTTTTCAGCTGCTACCTTGTTCCGTCGAAAGAACAACTCCAAATAGACCTAAACCAGTATACACCGATGTGATTTGTAGAGGTGACCGAAGTGCTGTCTCTTGAAAGTAAGGAGGTAGGTTTAGACAAAGCACGAGCCACTGATCATACATTGCCGGCGCCCCAACACAAGATGTTAAAAGCGTATACGTTAATGCAGCTGGGTTTCAAATGGTTAACTTAAATCTTAACCGTGAAAAAACGTCGTAAAGAAAACACTTCATTGGGCGCAACGCCATTGCTGGAGTGCAAAGATGCTCTCCCATGTGGGATCATAATGGTCCACAGTTTTGCTGTAATCGTTAACTTAATATTTACCAAGTCATAAAAAATGTAAAGATATGGTGTATTATCAGAAAAACGCCCTGGATCCAATTTTCGCAATTAACATGCATTAAAGGTATAGATCCCCGAAAGAAGAGTTCAACCACCGAGAAGTGACGAAAAAAGGACAGGGAATGTCTTGGAATTAACCAGACGCTACCCCAATGCACTTAAAAAGGATAATCTTCAGAAACAAGGTCTTTGAAAGTAGACAGTGGACAACCTACACAAATTTATGGTCGGGAAGTTTTCCAGGAGTGGTAGACTAGTATCATTCAGGTTGTTCTTTAACAAAGTCTCCTGTGTGTACTTCGGTGCTCCGCATTTATCCAAAAACCAGACATAAAAAAAAAGTACATTCATAGGTCATGGCATGGTACTTTGTATATGCTGCTTCATGAGGTGTAAGCCGAGCCGTCCATAGCCGGGCCACATATTAATTTTTCATTGTTTAAACATGATTCTTAAATTGATGTGTTTTTTTTTTTTGGGGGGGGGGGGGGGTGCTGGATCATTAGTAGCTGGCGCACCCTCAGTTCTAATTTCACTGGCTGTGAAGTTTATCATTACTTTCAGTCAATATACACAGATGTGAAAAGGTAAAAAAAAAACTTGTAGTTAATAACAAATGTGCACGCATGCAAGAATAAACTGGGTAAAATTCTGAGTTTAATTGTTCGTTGGCTGATTTTATCACAACTTAAATTGTAAGGTTCATACTTGAATTTAGGGCTGGCGTTGTCATCTGTCGTATTTGCAGCCATTTATTTTTCAGAGTTTGCGAGCCCAAAAATGAAATTTGTCTTACATTTGAGCCGATGTTATAACACTTTCTTGCTGGTTTTAGTTGTTTCAGCTGGATGGCCTAGATCCTAAGTTGAAAGAATTCTTCAAAATGGCTGGAGTTACTGAGTCGCACCTGCAAGATGATGACACCCGCAAGTTTATCTATGACTTCATGGACAAAAACGGGGTGAATGATTTTTTGCGATCTGCTTAAAATGAAGCATTGTATGCACAAGCACTTGTTAGGTAAGCTTAGTTTTATTAAAAATATCACTATAAATCTTACTTGATGTGTAATGGCTGTGCGATGTAAATAGAAATCCATGAACTGATGTCACCCATGTCGAAAAACTATTTGGCACCCTCGAACAAGGCGAGTTATGAGCAATTAACGTCCTTGCAGGTATTGACAAGAATGCTGTGCTTATGATTTGCCCTTGTTACACCGAATGGCTGAGAAATGTATGCAAACTTAGACGTAACAGATTTACAGGAATTAACATCATCGGATAAGTTAACAGATATGATGCTTTGCATGAATGCCATGCTGGTAGGAACGTTGTTGCCTGGGGAACCTGCCTGACGTACTTGAAACAGAAATAACAAACTGCTACCTCGATGATCCTGCCTGATGTGGCTCACACAGAAATGGGATAAACAGCAAGCAGTGCGTGGTCAGAGTCATGGCAATGGACCTGCGGAGGACCACAAGCCATGACAAGCTCCCTCCTCCCCCTCCCCCACCCCAAAGCTGACACCACTGAACAAGTAAAACAACAATTGTGCACATGGCAATCAAGAAAATTGCAATGTGCAATACCATCAACTTGTGTGTGCGATGACAAAAGTAAATATAAAAAATTTTGGAAAACCAAGAACCAGTTCAAAGCTTCACAGAATTGCGACCATAGTCATCTTAGTTCACTTCACATTGCAATCGAAGCCAACTCCATTGCAACCGCAATCGATTCAGTTCCCTTCACCACACAACAACAGTTTCAGGACACAACTTCGTGTGGTAGGTCTCCTCTTATCAACACCCTTGAATGGTTCATAAACTGTTGTCATGTATTGTTGAAGGACACCAAGCTTCAGTGCAATCATTAGTAACCCGACCAACTGAGAGCAATTAATTTTATTTCCTTTTCCAACTTTTCGATTGGCAGTTCAATAAGGGGTGGCTCCATCAAAAACTTTCAAATAAACAATTTTGGCAAGTTTCAAATGAAAAGATCAATTTGAAAGCAATTAACAGTAAAAAAAAAAATTGGATACTTTAGACTAACATTCAAAACATGTATAAATATTGCCAGTACTGGTAACTTGGACCATGATTACTAATTGGCTCAATTTGGCTGCTGCCTTTAAAAACAAGTAATGCGATAATCTCAACATGGGGCAAATGCTGGCAAAAACTCCTCATAAACTCAATATTTATCCCATAAGTGGCAGTACGCACTCAGTTGGCTTTGCCCCGGGAGACAATAGGGGAGTCTTTCACCGACATTCAATGCTTCACATGTGAGCCGATCGCTCATATTGGGGCACTTAGTAGCTAGACATGTTGTTAAATCGTCTGAAAGGTTTTATATTTTAGCGAAGACACACAAAAGGCAGATTGAGCCACCAAAAGATTTCGTTTGCCTTGTTTTCTAGACCAAACGATGTAATAGTGTTCTTTTCAGCTTATTTTTTCTTCCCTTACTTTCCATGGGAATGGGCTGTTTCAGTGGGAAAATAAATAGATTGCTTCTGGAGATCTAAGGGATCGTCACCAGCAGTGGGGGCCACATTGGCAACGGTTAACATACCAAAATGTAGTCCTGTTCATTAGCATCTTTCAGATAAAGGCATGGTCACACATAAGCATGGTCACTTTAAAGCATGGATTTAATTCGAAGGCTACTAACGACTTTTTTGTTCCATTTGGCACCACAGGAGAAATCGGTTCCATTTCAAGACATGCAAAGTTTTAGTAAACATTTGACAGCTGACAACAATATACTGTTGAATATCAGACATGTGCTAAATCTTGTGATTTGTACAAGATTATGAATTTGAATACTTCAAAGCATTCGCTAAGGCATAAATATGAGACGTACGAGATATTTGAGTTGGAAACATTGGAATATTTAAGCATTGGATTCTTGTAGTGAGAAAAGCAAGCACAGTACAAATTTATCTCAATTGAATGAATATTGAATAACTATGAAGTTTTATGTGTCAGTGTGGCTCAGCGGTAGGATCTCAGCCTTTGGCTTCAAAGGTCGTGGGTTCGATTCTCCGCTCAGGCAGATAAGTCCAAAAGGCAACGTAAGTAGGTTTGCATCTTTATTAACTTAACTATGAAATAGTTCAGCATTGAAATTTTGCAACAAATACTTTCTTCCGTATTATCTAACACGTTTTAATTGGGTCATGCAGCTAGGCAACGGAAGGAATGGAGCAAGTTGCTGCCTTGCAGGGAAGCTTCTGGGGTGCTTTTTTAACGGTTCATAATAAAAGGGCAGTTGGGGTGAGGGTGATAGTCTGTATGCATTTGGAAGTGAAATATAGTCTAATAAAATTTATCGCAACTTTTATAGCTATGGCTATTTAGATATGGACTCATAATTCTTTTTTTTTTTTCCTAGTTTCAGCGCCTACAATTACTGAAGACGATAACTACCTTCGGGCCATTCTCAAATTGGTACTTTTGTTTTCTTCAGGCCATCCAGTAACACCAGAAAACTGGCAACATAGCATTCAACGAACCCCCTTTCAAAACTGCCTTACGGACTGACTCAAATCAAGATCTTTTCATACTTGTAATATATAGGATTATTGTGTTGAATTTACTTCTGCTCCAAACTTACACGTCACCATGTAATTACTATATGAAGTTGCCATAGCAAACTGAGGTTTTATCTTTGTCACTATCCCCCTGCTATAAGAACTGTGTCAAGTCTTCAGCCTTAACATAATATGTCCTTGGTAAGAACAGTGTTAAAAGACTCATGGCCTGCTGCACTACTGTGTACACTACATTGTTCATCGCAACATGCTACAGCACTATCAAAATTGTTGCTCTGCCACGGTTCAAGTATAATATGACCAGGTGGATTTTAACTGATATTATGACCAGTGTTCCAAACCTTCTTTTCAGGGACTTGTTGATTCTTTTAATTTGTAGTCCAGTGTAGATTTTATTACAGACCTTGCACAGTTTGGTTGTGAATAGGCGGTTCATTGTGTTCTACTACGTAATTGTGTTATATAACAGCTTCGGAACTTCGCTGCATTGTTTTCTTTTTTTTTATTCCACTTTTAGACCCATACATGTTAAGATTGTTGTCAGCCATGTTATGACCTTAATGCCGTAAGAAAACTTAGTCAGAAAACCAACTGTATATTTTAAAAATGTGGTTCGGACATCAATGATATGTTCTAAACTTATGTCATCATATGTTTACAATTTTTCTGCTTTAATTCTAAATATTGGGTTATATTATGAAAAATTTCTTCTGTATATAGTAAAATTCAAACCTCTAGCTTTAATTGACATCATGTGTTCTAATTGGAAACTTAAAGTCGTATGTGTTCTAATCAAAACTTGTGTTAGCATTGACTCAAATTCTAAATCTATGTCACATCGTAATTCACTGACTTGTCATTTTATGTTTGTTACAAGTTTTGGAAGCTGAATTATTGACCAAAACTCATACTATCAAGATGGACTTTTTATTATAATTATTACAATAATTCTTAATTCTACTTAAAATATAAAATAAATGACAAACGTAGATTGATTACGACCTCTGTTTAATTATCTTAAAGAATCCATGTGTTATTTTACTTTGAAATTGAGAACTCATTTTGACTCGGAATTACGCAAAGGTTTCCAAAAGAAGATACTCCGACAGTATCCGCAAATTTTTCACAAACCAAGAGTTCACATTGTTGAAGTGCACTGTCCGTTTGTCTTCATCAGGCGTCTCGTACTTGAGATCGTGGCTTTTTACACTAGATTTTGCTGTTGCAAACTTGAATGCGACGGTGGCCATTGCTGCCGGTATTTGTTGGGGTATTGTCTCGTGCCCCACTTGTGCGCTAGTGGTTCTGAAATTTCGGGTTGCGCTACATTTATTTGTACTTGGACGTGTTCGATCATTTGTGAAATCGTACATGGTGTCGTATCGTAAGATTGAATGCCATTTAACTTCACCATTACATGCAAGCACGAGATGCTGATACCGGATAAGCTCAATGTTAGGCCTAAAGCAGGAGGGGTGTGCGGCTACAACAACCCAAGTAACATTAATTTGTTGGCCAACAGTTGGCTCAACATTGCACTGCCAACGTTTAATAGTTGGGCCATTGTTTGTATCGAACAGTTGGCCCAACCTTATTTTGTCTCATTGGCCAACGTAAAGGCTGAATGTTGGGCCAGTGTTTATAACCCAACCTTGCTAGCACTACTTAGCCAATGCTGGGCCAACGATGTGAAAGCGGTTGATTTGACTAAATCTGTAGGGTACCCGGGTTCTATGCCCCGGATAGTCAATGATGGAGAGCAGATTTACGTTTGAAGGTGTTTATATCGTGCTCTTCCTTCGGAACCCTGCTCTTCAACTGTCAAAAAACGTGGTTGCTGTGCGCATGCGCGCCCTCTGGTGAAACTTGGGTGAAGCTCGTGTTGGGATGCATGACGTCACCCCAACAAATCATGCCAATGTTGGGGCACCTAAATAAAAATTTCTTTGAAAAAAAATGTCCGCTGGTCAGGATTGAACCCGGTACCTCTCAAGTTTTTATTGGAGAAGTCATCCACTACATCACCTGAACTGCTTGTAATTATGAGCTTTGACAATGTAACAATGTATATAAAGGTAAGAATGCAGGGTGACTCTGCAAGTTTTCATCGTAAAAGTTTAACTACATTTCAATTTTGTAGATAATAGATAAAAGTAAAGGGTGAAACTTAACGGCCTATAAATTGCAATAAATGTAAACAATGAAGTGCAGTACACAGAAATAACTGCTCAATATTTACCACTCATTTTCACAGATAAGGTTATATCTACGTCTTCCAAATTTTCAATGTCTAGCTGCCATCTTCTTCAGGCATTACGACAAAAGTTTTGTTGATTCTTGTGTGCACTACATCGTCGTCGTTTCGTACAAAAATGAACAAAACTTTTGTCTTAATGCCTGAAGATGGCAGCCAGCCATTGAAAATTTGCAAGACGTAGATATAGTCATATTTGTGAAAATGAGCGGTAAATATATTTGTAATTCTCCGATTTACGACTCTGAATCTGAAGAAAACTTTCACAGTAACACAACGAACAGTTTATTCAAATAAGATTTTATATATACTGTTGGCATTGTGGACATGGTTAAATAATCCTACTGTACATTGGATAATTCTTTCCAACACTATACTTTGGTTGCAGTTAAAAGAAAATACGTCGTCCAAATGAACTACGGCCAACATACTGCTGGAGCAAAAAAAAAAGAAAGATATTGGCCCAATGAAAGACGAGCAACACACTGGTAGAGCCTAGTAAGAAATATGTTGGCCCAGCGAAAGACGGTCAACATACTAGTAAAGCAGAAAAAGAAATACATTGGCTCAATGAAAGATGGTCAACATACTGTCAAAACAGAAAAATAAATACATAGGGCCAACAAAGTATGGCCAACATATTGAAGGAGCAACAAAAGAAATGCGTTGTGTATTTCACTAATCCAAATACAGTTCTGTATACCTTTTGTCGGATACAAATAATATTAGATATCATATTTACACTAATTGGCATCAATAATTAAACAACAGTATAAATGTCGGCGAGACGAGACAATGTTTCCTTTTCCACACTCGGAAGGTTTATTTATGTAGCACAATTAAGCCAAGGTAATTAGTATGCCACAACAATTCTTTACGATTTTCCACACAGTTTAGTATGTAGGATTTAATCCTTGGGCATATGATGCCTGACGACACTAATATGACAAACAATGAAGCAATCAGTGATTAGAGAATTCACCATTCAGATAATGGATGCGCGTAAAGGATTCGGGTCATCCCTAAAGCCCCAACTTCCTCGCCAGTAGCCTAAAGCTCTATCATGCTAAAAGGAATATGTTGTTTCTGTTATTGTTGGAACGGATAACATAGATGCATACGGTCATACTGTATGTCCATTACTCGTAGCAATGAATAAAATAAAGAACAAACTCTCACTCTGCCCTGGACCGGGTTTCGTCTACCACTATCTGCTCCAAGTCTGCTCGTAACCTCGCATCATTCAGTTCAGTGGCACGTATAGTAACGTTGGATTGTGAAAATTGGCTGTCGAGTGCTGTTTCCGAGGGGTTTTATACTCTTCTCAACTCTTTGTCGGCATTCGTACTTGAGGAGGGAAACTTTCCAAACTTCTACTTGTATAATACGTACTATTGGGGCAAGGGTTGCCAAAAATAATGAAGCAATGTCCTGTATACATTATTCTTACGGGTGTGCGAGTAGAATAATTTTAATTTGAGCCAAGCCGAGTTTGCAACAGAAGAGTCGAGTGTCGAGCTGAGCAAGTATTTGGTGGATATTTTTTGTTCGCAAGATCCTCTTTAGTTTGTTCCGTTTGACCTGCTGTGGGACTTAGCCATTTTTTCAAAGTTCAAACGGTGACGGTTAACATCCGTTCTGAGGGGGTCGCAGGGTTTTTTTCGAATAGCTCGGCTTACAGAGGTCTCACGGACAAAGATGGTGCTTAACTGACTGTGTGGGTCATGATTTTCCAGTTTTAAAGATATAACTTGAAAATGGTTTGAGCTACTAGCTTTTAATCTGGATCATCAGAAAGCTCTTGTCGAGGCAAAAATTGGTCCAAAAGTGACGAAAGATCACAATTTCGCCGTATTCGAACACGGATGCAAGCAGTGAGTCGAGTTCGAGTACAAGTTGCATACTTGGCTCGGCTCGAATTTTTCGAGTTTTGCGCATCCCTAATTATTCTTGAAGGTGACCTCCTAGCTCTGTCCCAATGCTGGTTTCTAATTGAAGGGTTATGTAACGAAGTGGGTCAACTGAGGTGACGGTTTGAGTGTGCGTTACACAACGTGACTGATTTAATGAGGGAAAGGGTTAAGATTTCAGGCCCGTATCTGCACGAGGCCATGGTCTCCTCCAAGGGAAAATGGCTTCCCCTTTCTCCCTTAGGTTCACATCTAAGTAGCCTAGCTAGCTTGTATAGCTGAGTGAATATTGTTTCTGTACATACCGGTATTTAAAATATGTGTGTAATCAGTGTCGAACTGTCCAGATGGGCTACTCTGTGATCAACGAGGACCCGAGATTCCAAAGAGCCATGCAGGGGACCTCGAGCCGAGGCGCAAGACCTGTAAATGTGTCTGTCCCTGTAAACGATGTCTGTCCCATTCATTGGATCAGACTCGCAGAGCAGCAGATGAGTTTCTTGTTGCTGCCAACTTCAGTGCATTCTTCGTGTTCATATTCAGTAAAAAAGGTATAAAAAAAACGCAACATAGCCAATAAGAATTAAATGCAAATCTTTTTTCTAGTTGCTATCGAAAATATACTTTACCTGCAATTTTCGCTTTCATGTTCGTGAATGCTTTTTCCATAGGTGCCGGAGTCCGGGGGGCCAGGGGGGGCTATGGCTCCACCACTTTTTGCTGGGACCAATAATAGCCCCCTCAGTTTTAAGAAATCGGGAGATAGAAATTTTTTTTTAGTTAACTCTTCATTTTACCGTTGGTTTGGCATTTTAATTTCTGTTTTTATTAATACATTAATAACACTAGATTCGGAACAAAAGTACGCAACGTGACGGAGCACACGAATTGAACACGACAGTTGCTTTGCACTAAGCGAAACTACGTAAAGAAAAAGCTGTGTATTCAACGTGCCAGTTTCGTAAGTGAAACTTGCGTTATTAGTTAAATCTTCTAAAAAGTAATTTAAATTTAGTAACAATGTGCGATGTCCATTCTATACGTCTTATAATACAACCTGAAATGTTCATTAATTTTATTAAAGATGTGATAAATATTGGAATAATAAGTCTGGCAATACTTTATCGTGGCCAACTCTATGTTGCCCACTTCTCTATCTCCCTCCTCCCCCGCCACTCTGACTTACTATAAAAATAAATTGGAAATTAAGCTGTCAGCGAAAATCATAAACTAGGAATAATAGTACAACAAACCAACGTTATGCCCTTACGCTTCATTTAAGTCATGTGACGCGGAATCAACTGATGGGACTCTGACTTAGTAGCATTCAGTCGTAGCTGTATACATATTTTTCGGAGAGGGCAAATTCTAGCGCTCCCCTTCCCCCATTGACACCCCCTGCTAGAAAACGTACGACCACTTTACTTTTATTGTCAGATTACTTTTCTTGCTTTACGTAATGTATGTCTTAATCGAAAAAAAAAAGTTTTGAAGAAAATAGAGAATTTAGAATTTTCCAATGATTTTTATGCCCCTCGGCTCCTATTTTTTTTTTTGGGGGGGGGGGGATCCTGCCCCCACCCCCTCCCGTTATTTATGCAACTGCTGGAATTTGGCCCCCTCACTTTTTTAATGGTAGAGGCGCCCCTGGCTTTTTCCCTGGAGAAGAAAGTTATAGGCGTATGCCTGCCAGTTCGATAGCCCAAGTGTGCATGCGTCAGTCACACTCCTCCTATGTAAGCGCCAAGGCGTGACCCTGCTTCATCTTTCTTCTCCATGCGTCCACAGCATGTGGACATCCTTGTTTTTCCCCACCTTGAATGCCTTCGTCGATTCCAGCTTGTTACCTTGTTTTTCGCCATTTAACGATTGTGCGCCTTCAGTGACAGTGATGACTGGCCCCAAGGGTAATTGGAAGGATGAACCTTCTCGAAAAACCTCCCCGCTAGAGAATCTGTCGCCGGCTCCGTTTGTCATTGGCCTTTCATCTCCACTTCCAGGACTATCGAAATTTTCAGTGGCCGGACTGTGACTGTCACTCCAGACCTCCAGATGGAGCTTCGTAGAGTCAAGGAGATCTACACCAAGTTGAAACGTCAAGTCTCAAACGAAACAACAGAGCTCATGCTCATGTCGTCCAGCTCTTCTCGTCAATCACAGGGATTGTCTTTCGGTCAACCTCCTGCTCCGTCCAACGAGTCTCTTTCTAAGGATCAAGTCCATATGCTCATGGGTAGAGCCATTATTCCTTCTAGTGCAAGCAGAAACCACCTCGTCCTGTTGCTGCTTCCTTACATAATGAGTCCTACACCCAGGATTGGATTAGGGCTACTTCCTCAGGAGAACCTCTCCGAAAGCAACACCACTCGCCATCTTTTGCCCAGCCTTCTTCCAAGCGTCATCACGGCATTCGCGATACTGTCTCGCGGACTCATTCCCAAGCTCGCACCACATTTGAACGTGGCCCGGAAACCGAAAGACGAAGCAACAGCACAAACCTTTCGCTAACTCAGAAGCCCGACAGGGCAATAGGGACAGTTGGCCTTGACTGTGCAATGACTTCAACAACTATGAGGACTCTGGCAGGCCACTTTACGACAAATCAGTCCTTTCGGAGCCGCTCTTCCAATTGAGGTAAAGGACGAAACAACCGCAGTGCTACCGCCGATTGCCGCAGCCGTTACTCCTCCCCAGGGGCTCGACGAAAGCCTCTGCCAAGCCTTGACACCAGGTATCTTTCATCTCTTCGTACAAGCGGCCGCCTTCGTTATTTCCTGCTGGCTTGGCAACAGATAACATCCAGCCCGCAGGTTTTACGAGCAAACCTGTTCTCGTTACTCACCTCCTTGGGACTTCACACCTCCTGTTTCCTGTCATCTTTCATCCGAGGTAAACAACCTCCTCTCAAAAGGTGCCATAAACGAATGTCTGCATCCCCTTTGTTCCGGGTTCTACAGCTACGTATTCCTTTGCCCAAAAAGGACAAGGGAAGACAGACTCATCTTCAGTTTGAAACCCTCAATCAGAAGATAAAGAATTTTTATTTCAAAATAGAAACTAGAGCAATCCGCCAGTCCCTACAACTGGGCGCCTGGACCATTTCCATTTATCTCAAAGATGCATACCATCGCGTCCCTCTTCATGCTTCCGCTCACCATCTCTTTCGTTTGTTCCTGTACAACGACAGTTTACAAATTCCAGTGTTTACCTTTCGGCATCAACAGGGCTTCCAGAATATTTGGACTTTTACTCAAGCCGGTTCTGGCAAGCGCAACTGGCTCCTTCAGAGTCAAGATCGTGTCATGCTTCTCCACAACCGTGGCTTCACTACGTCTCTTCTCTCCCGGTTAGGTTTCGGCAACCGCCTCTCCAAATCGCGCCTCGTCCCAGCCCAGTCTTTCGTTCTTCTGGGCGTCACTTTAGACCTAGCGACAGCTACAGGCATGCTTTTTCCGGAAAGAATCACGGACCTCCTCACTAAAGTACGATCATTTCGCCCACAAGCCTGAAGCCATGGCATTGCCACGTGACATGCTTCAATTGCAATGAAGTAGGCCATATTTTGTCATTTTGGAGCATGCCAAAGAAACAACACCCCACCATCACAACAATCCATGTATGTGTGACCATCAACGTATTCTCAAATAACAACAAAGTGTATGGAAAAATTTCGTTGCTGGATTGATTCAGGCTCTACATCAAGCTGCATCGAGGGCTACTAGTACTCAACCCCAATGCAGACGCCCAGATCAAACCTTTTACCGGAAGGAACACCCCCCACTCTCGCAGACGACCGATTAGGACCAATGCCAAGCAGTGTCATCACTATTCGGATAGTCACCTACAACAGACATCTGGACCACATCAATTCAGTCATTGACTAGTTCGCAATTGACTGCATTATTGGCAATGACTTTGCCAGGAAAGCGAAGCCAATGGCATCTGAAACTTCGACAGTGACATTGTCAGTAGTTCCCACTATCAGCACATACAGCAAGTCCGAAGACGCCAATTAATTCTGCTTGGTTCATCCAAACTCTTGGTGGTCAAGTAAAACTCAACCAGCTTACAGAAGATGAGTTGCTCAACTCGACGGGCTTCTAGAGAAACAAAGACGTTCCCAGGAACACCAGGAAAAGTGAAAGTAAAAAATCAACTAACTGGTGCATGCAACCTGTACTCCAACGCGCCCGCCATCAATCAAGAAATGGGTAAAATGGACGAATTGCTAACCCCAGACAGCATAGAATCATCTGACAGCCTAGTGGGGACCACCTTTCTTTTTAAAGAGGAAGAAGAACGAAGGAGGATTTCGTCCCGTCTTCAACTACCGCTACCTAAACTCCTGGAAAATTGGAAATTAAGCCAACAGCGAAAATCATACACAAGAAATAACGTAGTTCAGTAAGCCACCTTTATGCACTTACGTTTCGTCGGAGTGGCAT
>JAHWFP010138086.1:808-18382 GCA_023313725.1 Lithobius niger | reverse complement strand
AAGTGGAATTTGACTGCAGTTGTCGATCGGCCCTCTAGTGAATAACTAGAGATCAGTGGTCGGCAGCACGTGCGCGAAGATTTAAAGTGCAACATGGAGTAAGCGCACATCGAACGAACTTTCTCTGCTGTGGTGTGGACTTCTGAAGAAGAGGAACGGTGTTATCTTCCTCGAAAATTTAAGTGGACTGTTGTTGAAACATTCTTGGAGGTGATATTTGTGTATTCATATAATTTAATATTTATGGAGTAATTATCGTAATGAATGTTAATGCTTTACTGATGTAATTAATATGCAAATTAGGTAATTATATTTACTTGGAAACTTTAAAAAGGTTGGCGAAATTTATAAGCTGATCTGGCCAGATAAAGCTTGTTTGTTTTCTTTTTGATTTTTATTTTTAAAATTATTTTATAACAACAACAAAAAACGAAGACCTTGTACTTACTACGAACTTAAATGTAGCAGTTGCGTTGAAGTAATGAATAAATATTCAAAGTTGCAAATAAATAATTGATTTAATTTTAACCTAAATTTTAAACTTGCCAGTTTCAACTTGGCAAGTTTATAACCCTTACGGTTGGAATGTGATACACATACGTATAAATAAAAAATAATCATATAAACAGCAACAGTATACAAGCAATGTATCCTGGTGTAAAGTTTCCTGTCGGAAAATACCTAACTCACTACGGCAAAACATTTTAGAGCTGTGAGATTCCATTTCAAAAATTAGTTTTCGATCACGGTGAATTTGATGTAAGATTGGCTCAAAATTACTTCTTTTTTAATTGCACAAATTAAATAACTAGACCTTTAAGCACTCATACAGTGTATGTGAGGAAGCACTGCCAAATTTGCCATAATTGTCATTATGTGATGGACACTGCAAATAATCAAAAGCACTCCCACAATGACGAGTATTTTTTTACGTATAATTTTTCGTGTATGTATATATGGACTTGTTATGCTTTTTGCAGGCTTTGTTTTTATTACAAGTTCTTGGATGGATTTTCTTGCCAGTTTACATTGCAAGTAAAGTAAGTACAGTGTTAGTTTATTATTTCATAAATATTTTGGTGTTTTTGTATTTTAGTCCTAATTTAGTCAAAACAGTTATGATGTATAGCTTTGTCATAGCAACATCATTGTTTAAGGGATTTGAAAAGGCACGGTCATTGCACGATGTTTTGAGTCAATGCTGACTGCCTGAGGAAGACTATCGCCAGTGAATTTACATCTCCAGGGCTGCTGATCGCCGAAAATTTGTGAAGATATAAAGTGACATCTTGACTTGATGAAAATAAGCGTGTTTACAGTGATTTTTTCAACGTAAGAAACAGCTATGCAAGGTGAACAGTACGGTTCCATTTGATTACTTTAGAATGTATTGTGGGAACAGATTCGATTAAGGAGTATACGTATGCAGTGGTTCTGGAGATGTGACTGACCTAGACATCGCGATATTAACTTCTTACTATGGCCACGAAAAATAATTACCTTTCTTCTCATGTGACTGACTTGCCTCAATCACTTATGGCTGCAGCACCTTTTTTTTTGGCTGAGTGAAGCGAGTGCCAGCGACTGAGATGACCGAGCCGATGAAAAGGTTAACTCGGAATAATTCCAACTGATCAAACTATGGATTTTATAATGATGTTGGCAGAGTTTTAATTAAATTTCTTTTATGTGTTGTTAGCATGCATTCACCATGTTGTTCTGCATGAGAAATTTGGATCAGTTGCCCCAGGGGCCCGCCCCTCGCCCACTGAGTGGCGTCGTGTTTATTTGTTCGTGATAACGCCACTATTTCAAGTGGTGTGGAAGGGCACATCGTTCTTACTCCAAATCACTTTTGATTTATACGATCTTATTACGTAGATTTGTTACATGTTTGTTTTTTTTTCCTAGGTCTCCACTCTACCTGAGTATATGTCGAAACGGTTCGGGGGCCAAAGAATCAGGATATTTTTAACCATACTTTCTCTTATTTTATACATATTTACAAAGATTTCGGTAAGTCCTTTATAATTTTATTTTTAATTAATGATGTTTAATATTAAACGGCATATTTTGCATTTTTTTTAAATGTGTTGAACCCCACTCACAGTCATCTGTATGTAAGCTAGGCAATATGACAGTTTTAATGAAGTCTATTTTCATAGGTCTAGTTTGTTTAGCAATTTCACGTCTGTTTTACTAAACTCACTCTACTTACTTTTTTGGGTTAACTTTAGACAATAGTACATGCACGTCTAAAAGTTAATGTAATGGGAATTACATACACATTAAATTTGTCAGTCAAGTGCTTCTCCTGCCCCTAGCAAAATTAGTTTGCCTCCAGAAAAGTGTCCTTCACTCAATTTGCGTTAGCAGCCGGTGTTTCTATCTGGGTAAATACTGTATTTACTGACAATATTTAGCAAAAACAGTAAATTAATTCCCCTGAAAAATGACACAATTACTGTTTACGCTGCCTTACTATAAAAACAAGCAAGTTTATATGGTAAATAATAATTATGGTTAAAATCAACAAACTCGCTGTGAATCTACAATATAAAATCCCCAACACATCCTTTTCACAGTAGATATTTAATACTTGAAGCCTGTGACGGCCAAGGTTTTGTCATATTGGACACGACCGCAACAAATGTATAAAACTGCATAACTGCTACATTTGAATTATGGCCCTTCCCCTCCACTCATTTGCTGTCATTTTCAGCACAACCAAAAAAAGAGATGATTGAAATGTTACCACTTAATGTAGTTTTGTTGGTTTGTTTTGATTATGTTGAAAATGACAACTTGCCTGTGGGAAAAGCTTCAGGTATTAAATATCCACTGTGTAAAGGCTGTGTTGGAGAATTTAATTATGGTTGATTTTTGAGGGTGACAGTGGAAAACTAACGCACTGAAGGTAGCCATAAAAAATAAGGCGGCACCTAAACACCATACCAGAGGCATAACTTCAAATCGGGGCCTGGAAGTGGGAGTGCAGTTGCGGGCCCCCTTCATAAAAGACATAATTACTGCCAAACAAGGCGAGAACCCAGTGGAGGCACCCCTTAAAAAAAAATGCAGGTTTGCACCCTTCATAAAATATTGCTGTTTTGCCACACAAAGCGAGAGCCTAGTGGAGGCCCTTCATTAAACATGAATTAAGTTTCTTTTTGCCGTTCGGAAATATACAATACCTGAAAATTTGTAGCATTCTTCCCTGAAGTATACTTTTCTTGCTGGAGCTTTAAAGTTGCGTCGAGACGGCCAGCTTGCGTAACCCCTCCTGCGCATGCACCAGGATCCTCTATAAAAGCATTCGGGCGAGACCGGTCCGCCATCTTTTCTTTCCAGCGGTAGCCGGAACGTCTACCTTTGCTTCTCTCTTCGCATCGTTTCTTCAAATCAACTGTCCGACTTTGCAACAGTCCCTGTCCTGTTTTCTGCTATCCGAGTTTTGACTCCGTCTCTATCCTAATTGAGCAGTCCGACTTTCGCTCCGTCTCTATCCCGTTTTCTGCAGTCCGACTTTCAAGGTCGCGGACAGCCAGCACCCGCTCAAGCAGACGACGCCTTGGCCCGTTCAAAGGAAGCGACGACTGAACCCGGAAACAAGATGGCCGTCCCATCGCTTCACAGCCCGTCGCCCGTCATATTGTTGTCTTCTGCTGATGTGGCCAACTCTCATCACATTCTTCAATTAAGAAAGCCAAGAAAAAGAAACACTCCCACAGATCGTCATCTTCTAAATGATATAGATCTTTATCCGAATTTCCACTCGATCCGTCATCAAGCTCTTCCAAGATTACGGACTGTCCTTCGCACGCGTCTCAAAACTCGGACTATTTTTCCAAGAATTCGGACTGTCGATCGCACAAGAATCAACCTCTGTCTGCATCGCAAGTACCCGCTCTAATGAACCGTGCAATACGACAATTCAAGTACAAGTCAACAACAAACAGGCCATCATCATCATCATCATCATCACACAGATCATTCCTACACTAAGACTGGATTACCAACGTCCACATCGTCTATGTCTTGTCTTCAAGCAACAGTCCGTCTGTTTTCTCTTGTCCTTGTACTGATTTCACGCAGCTCGTTTTTCAGTTCTCGTACAGCCAACGCATGCTCAAGCTGACTATGCTGTGCCCTGTTCCCGTGAAACGACGAACTGATCCTGCGTTCAAGATGGCCGCCCCATCGCATCGCTGTCACGTTGCCCGTCGATGGTTGTGAGTTTTTTCTTCAATCAAGAAGGCCAAGAAAAAGAAACATTCTCACAGATCGTTCTCTTTGAAGACGCATCACTCTCTGTCCGAAATTCCTCTTGGTTTATCAGCATGCTCATCCACGAACTCAGGCTGTCCTTCACACAAGCATCAACGTTTGTAAAGCACTCGCCATAATGTACCTTGCTGTACAGTAATTCAAGTACAAGTCTACAACCAACAAGCCACTTCATCATCATACAACAGTTTCTTCACTCAAGATTTGACAACCTACATCATGTTTCACCATTCCCATCCAAGTTTTCAATTTTCGGGCAGCTATCCAAGATGGCCGTTCCTTCGTCTTGAAGCCCCTCTCCAGTCGCATCTGCTCAACAATGGTGTGAACTACACTTCGTACGATCTGCCTCTGTCCTCAAGTTAAGCATAGTCATTTTTTGAATCATGCTGTCCGTGATTTCAAAAACAAGACCAAGCCATCCAATCAGTAATTGCATTCATCATCCCTTGTCATTCTTACACTCTTGGGCTACATATTCCTCGTCATCTCGCAATCAACACCAAGCTTCAACATGGCAAGACAGCCTCCATCCTCAGTATGAAACTGAAATTTCGGACGTGACACATCCCACACTAATCTTGCTTCCGCATCTGTTTTTTAATGACTCTCACGTCAGAACGTGACAACTCATGATCGAAGAAAAATCCCGATTAATTCTCTTACAAGCCTCAAGCCATCCGTTGCTTCTTGATCCTCATCCAAGCCTGTCTTCGTCCCCGAATATGTCATCCCCGATCAAGCAGACTGGGTCACGCCAAAACTCAACGGAACCCCGATGAACTCTGCACGCACAACGATTCTTCCTTGCCCAACGTCAAGGACATGGATTCACGGGTGTCATCCATGATTGTCAACACAAAATCAAGCCTCCTCATCCTAACTCCCTTGTCTTCTCTATCTCGTATCTCAAAGTTCATGAGTTCATGAAGTTCCTGTCCTCGCATATGTCATTCTCCATTACCAGACTACACCAATCCAGGATTCATACAAACCCCGAAAGAACCTTCGCCCAAGATGATGCTCCTTCACCCTCTTTGCCTTTGGCTGGTCTATCCTGAATCATAACGACCCAGAACCATCGGCAACACAATGTTCCTCTTCAGTCCGCAAGTCCAGAACGTGCACTCGCGGACTGTGCCATTCGAGCCTCTCAACATCAGACACTCAACACGGCTCACTCAACACGCCGTCATCAGCCAACTGTCATCCGCACTTTCTGGGCTGGATTGCAAATTCTTCGCCATCCTCGAACAGGCATCAAAGAACTTCCATCATCATCCTTTACATTCATCTGAATTACGGATAGCCACACAAATTGTCCATTGCCCATCCGCACCAACGAAGAAAAGATGCCACAACCGCCCGAAATGCTCATTTACATCATAAACAACAGTTGCTTCCGCTTCAGCCTGCTGTCCCTCACCAGCCATCATCACAGCTAATTCGGAACATTTAAGCATCTCCCTTCTGTTGCAGATCGCCTTTGCACATTGAATCTGCCGAGACTAGTCGCAGATAGCCGCATTGCATTAAAACCTGCCGAAAGACTCTTGCGGAAACTCGGCTTACGCCCTTGGAAACCCGTCATGTGGGGCCCACCACCACAGATTGACGAGGTAAACCTTTAACGTTGAAATTGACAGGAAGAGAACACCCCTCACCGATCAGCTGTCCCACACTGACAATCATTACAGCTGCTTCGGACCGTCATTTTTCACTGTCTACTGTCCCTTACCGACTTTCATGGCAGTTCCTTCAAACTTTCATCTTTTGCTGCCTGCGACTCCCCATCAACTATTTTCTGCACTCCAGCACACAGCCGTCCTTCACCACCTGTCCTAGTGAACAAAAATTGCAGTTCATTACGACTTTCATCCTGCACTGCCTGCTGTTCCTGAACGGCATTCGCTGCAGCTCTTTTTGGCCTTAGTCCTTCACGGCTGTCATCCTTCACAACTTGATGTCAGTTGCCGACACCCATCCCAGTTTTCAGCTTCAGCATGACACCACCGTTTTCCTGGGACCTTCATCCTGCTCTGCCTAAACCCCCTGAATGACTACGGCCACGCCTCCACAGCCCATCATCCGACATTACCCGTTGACCTCATCAACTACCCTCACTGTTTCCTGCTGCAAATCGTTTCAAGCCACCGATCCTTCTCTGTCATTCGTCTACAGCTCGGCTCTACACGATTGAAAAGCCTTTCCCGACACAACCACAGCCTGACCACTGTTCTACAGCTCTACTGCCATCCTGCCCTTTGCAAACTACCTACCGCAGTCTCAACTCTTCCTCTGCACTGAAGCCGACTGTCATTACAACTTCCTGACACACATCTTTTACAACAGGTGGCCCTTACCAATAACCAATGTAACCCCCAACTCTCGTCATTTCCTTCGTCAGCTGTCCTTCTCCGAGGACCACAATAGGACAATCCAGATAATTGCCAGTCATCGGAAACTCTCCAACATAACTGCTTTTCAACCATTATGACTTGAAGCTCACCCACAAGCCTTCTTCCAAGATCATCGATTGAATCTTTTACTCACGACAACTGTCATCGTTCCAAGATATCCCAGACGGGTCCAACAACCAGTTCCTCACTCCACCAAACAACAACATGTCGTACTCAAGACCTTCAATTAGGAACTTTGTCATTCTAACTAACATGACACAGCTCTATCGAATCTTCACAAGGTACAACCCTGCAAGCCCACATTCACTTGCTCAACTGATGAAAAATTGAGCTAAATGAAGGAAAATTTGAAAAGGGAACACTCTGAATTTCAACCAAAGCAACCTGCGCACCAATTGTCATGATCTGTGACAGCCGCAGGAGACGCTGGTTTCATCAAAAAAAAAGAAGGGTTCCTTCATGCCTGTCACGAACCTTCCCGTTTCTCTGTCCTTCAAATTGGAAATGCAACACATCTCTAAGACGACCTGTGCTTCTCACCCCTCATCAAGCAATCATGGTCGACCGCCCATCCACTCAACGTTCCTTCCCAGAGTGAGACCCATCCATGGTCCACTCCTGCCTCACAGGACCATGTTTCAAACCCCTGCAATAACATCCCCTGCCTTTTCCTGACCCACATGACCGTTTTTCTAACAACACTAACATCCAGTCCTCGCTGAACCGAAATGGAAGCTTGCCAGTGGACCTCACCTGCAAACTTCACACAGGAATGCCACAACACCACCAAATCAACCGACAAAAATCCACAAACTCCCAGAGATCGCATCCAGTCATTCTTCTCCCCCCTCTGTGAGTGGATTAACGATCACCTTCGCTGACTCAAAACAACTCAGGTCAAGCCTGTCGCCCATCATACTCCCCCTGACCGCAGCATCACTTGCAGTGACAACAACATCAGTGGCACAACACATAAACTCAAGACATGCGGCATTTTGGACCTTCCAAGAGTGACATCGACATCCACAACAATTCAAGCAGCCTCACAATGAAGTCAGTCAACACAAACCATCACTCAAGACCTACATAAACTAAAGAAATCAGATTGCATGGTCTGAGACCCATCATCACTACCAGACATGTCATCCAATCCCCCTTAAGCACTGAAACAGACACCAACAAGACTTATGTCTTGAAGGCAGACGTCCCATGCAGATGCCCTGAAGCAGAAGCATGAATCATTATCCATCTCGGACAACCACCTCCAAGAATTAACTCAAATTGCCAATTTTCTGTTTCATATAGTGCGAAGAGTAATCTTTTTGGGGGAAGCCAGCTCGTAACCCTAGGGTACTTGTCAAGGGTGCTCACCACCTGAGTTGACGAGGTCTACTGAAAATGCTACAAATTTTCAGGTATTGTATATTTACGAACGGCAAAAGAAACAGTATTTTGCCGGCCCTCCTGCCTGGCCGGCTAAAAATTGTTTCCGTTGCCTAATAGGAAATATACAATACCTGAACCCACCCTACCCCCCCCTCTTGAGTCACCACTTGACATATCGAGAGGGAAAAGATGGCGGGCCGGTCTCGCCCGAATGCTTTTATAGAGGATCTTGGCGCATGCGCAGGAGAGGTTACGCAAGCTAGCCGTCTCGACGCAACTTTAAAACTCCAGCAAGAGAAGCGTACTTCAGGGAAGAATGCTACAAATTTTCAGGTATTGTATATTTTCTATTAGGCAACAGAAACAATTTTTAGCCGACCAGGCAGGAGGGCCGGCAAAATACTGTTTTTGTCGCATTAGGCGAGAGCCCAGTGTAAAGGCCCCCCCCATTAACACCAAAAATGAAACGACATGTTTTTGTTACATGAGACACAACTTCCACGGAACTAAAGCAATAACTTACTTATTGTATGATATTTTAGGGTTACAACAAAACTTTGAATTGGAGCCAGTGAGGGGGCCCCCCAAAATTGCTGGGCCCGGAGGGCAGTTGCCTCCTCTGCCTCATTGTAGTTACGCCACTGTACCATACATGCTAAATCTATCAAAGTGTCTGGTATCCAGAATGTACCGTAAATCACCTGTTAGCAGTTCTAGCAAACCTACGCCCCCCCCCCCTCTCCAAAAAAAATTGCTCGAAGTTCAGAAATTTTAAAATTACCACAGGAGCTGTAACATCTCGAATCGTTATTTTACTGCTAGAAATTAACTAAAAGCTTCATACGTTTAAGAAAATCAATGTTTTATCCCCTTAAATTGGGTTTTTCTGCACCAAAATTAACTAAAAGCTTCATGAATATCGCAAACTAAATAAACTAGTAACCTAATTAACAAATTAATTTTAATAGCCCATGTCATTCAATAAGCGATTTACGGCGAAAGTGTCTGTTCAGACCATAAAATTGTGTAATGAAAAGAAAGCATGTTGTAAAGTCTAAATACACAAAAATATTAAGTAATTTGTCGACGGCGATTTCGTCACGGTATCCTAGCTATGAGTAATACGATTGATTTTTGCAACACTAAGCATTCTTGAAGTTGTTGTTTAACAATATATTTGTCTAAGTACTCGTAATTAGTGGTACACCATTATACGTATTGCTGCTGCATTTGCTGTGTGATAGTGCTTATTTGCATGTTAAATGGGTTCGGTTTGTTATTAAAAGATTGTTTTGGCTTGATGTTTTACCTAGGAAACAAAGTAATATGGTTGTGTTGGTGTAGTAGGGATCACTTTAAGAGAATCACATCCACGTACATAATAGCAAGATTTGCCCAGCCAGGAGCGGCAACAATATGTTCAATTCAGATAACAATCTACGTTTGACAACTTCTGTGTATGCTAGTGCCGTATTGTTACCATTCACACCATGACTGATCACTTAAACTATTATGTTGCATAAGGGTTCATCATTGTTTAGGGACTTCTTAATTCTGCTAAAAGCTTACAATTTGTAACCAAATAAAGATATAACGTGATGGTGGTCTTTAATAACAACCGAAACCATTTAACATGCAAATGAGCACATCACACAGCAAAATATGCAGCAGCAATTACGTATAATGGTGTACCACTAATTACGAGTACTTAGACAAATATATTGTTCAACAGCAACTTCAAGAATGCTTAGTGTTGCAAAAATATCAATCGTATTCCTCATAGCTAGGATACCGTGACGAAATCGCCGTCGACAAATTACTTAATTTTTGTTTATTTAGATTTTGCAACATGCTTTCTTTTCATTACACAATTTTATGGTCTGAACAGACACTTTCGCCGTAAATCGCTTATTGAACACCCATGGGCTATTAAAATTAATTTGATTACTAAGTTACTAGTTTATTAAGTTAATTTTGGTGCAGAAAAACCCCAATTTTGGCAGCATAGTACAATGGAATGCTTATTTATATTTCAAATTCAGGCTTCCAGAACCCAATTAAATTGTTTAACAGTTGACAGCACCAATTGTCAGTGTACAGCACATTAGTAGCTGCAAGCACTGGGACATCAGAATTGTGAGGCATTTTGGTCCCGGCTGCACAGCTCTGGCTTCTGCAGACCCGGGTTCGATCCCTGTGAAGGGAAGTGTATGGTATAGGTTTTTACTTTCCTCAAAATACCACCTTTAATTCTACCTTAAAAGCATTTAATTTAATGCTTAGTGCCCAATAATCACAAAAAGGTTGTCAACCAAGCTCCCATCATTGTTGATCAGCCAACAATGGCCCACATCACTTTTCGTTTAGTCTTGAATGTCAGATTCGGGGGTTTTAATGTGTAATCACTGAAAAACGCCCGGCGATTGCCATTTCGTTTGTCATTGTCATTCGTGCAAGTTTTTGCACAAATCCTTGCGAAGTATGTTTACTTCGTTCGGAGAATGACATTTTGGCCATCGAAGCCACTTGGTGGAAGTTGGATCAGCGACAGGAACTGCGTTTGAAGCGTGCGTCGGCAGAAGTTTCTGTCGGCTTCAGGATAGAAAAGGAATTGTCATCTACCCGTCTGTCAGGAACTGAGCAAAGTGGTTCTGAGCGATAAGCTTACTGGCCGACACCTTCTATTGTTATTGTTAGAAGGTGTTATGACCATTATTGTATACGTGAGTGCCTAATAACATTGTTACTTTTGTAAAATAAACAAGAATTATGTGAACAATTCAACAACTCTAGAAATGTGCTCTCTTTTATTGTATAAAATCACATAATTGTTACTTCGATAGCAGCTGTGCCAGTGGGATGAACTGTAGCTGTCCAATGAACTTGAGGTACTAGCTTCCATTATCCTAAATGTTACCTTTCCTGTGAGATACAGTTTTTCAACATTTTAACTCAAGTAAGCTAAAAAACATTTTTTTTTTACCTGGGAAGCATTAAAAACTAGGGAAGTCCAGTGAATTCAGCTGCTAGTTCAAAATAACATTTCTCGCATTGTAGTTCGACGCATCATCAACCTTGATGTGTTTTGCGGCATACCCATTGATTGATATTGATTCAGCATTCATAATTTGTTAATGAATAACGGGTTACACGATCTGTGTAAACCGATTAATTAGCCATTTTTTCTTGCAGGTCAATATGTACTCGGGTGCCCTTTTCATCAAACATTCATTAGGATGGAATATCTATGTGTCCATCATTTTATTATTGACAATGACTGCTCTCTGTACTGTAACAGGTGCGCTACTTAACTCTCTTTTCGAAGTGTCTGTTTTTAAAACTTCATTTATGTTAAATTTTACAAACGTAAATAAGAAGGAATTCATGAAGCCTACAGGCCTACTTATGTTTGTCACTTCTTGTTTTTACAAATGCTGTGTCTAGAAATTTATAGAATAATTGCCACGAAAAATATTTAAGATTGGTGCAGAGGATAGTGGCAGGAAAATTCCTTTTCTTTTAGGAATTAAAAGTTAAGACATTTACTACCTAAATTTTGTTGACATAATAGCAAAAGTTTGTGTACACTGCTTTAATTCAGTTTTGATGGTGTAGTTATTTTTTTTTTTACTTAAATATGCTTTTAATAACCATCTGTGGAACTTGTGTGCATGTCATACAATTAAAAAAAAAATTATTCCAATGCACGTCGTCCAAGACACCTTTACCACCTTACATGGTTTTTTTTTTTTTTTTTAAATATTTTGCTTTGAATGTTAACGATGCGAAAGAGGACTTGTAATGGTCACGAAAACTTCCATGATCGTGGTACAAACACAGGGCATTTCATTATGTTAATGTGTCTTGTTTTTGACATACTGCATCTGCCTTTACTGGTAGACTTGAGTTTATCCATCGTCTGTTATTATTTTAAGTATAAAGAATGAGCATACAATTGCAACAAGTTTGTAAGTATTGTAAAATGCAAAGTCAAGGTTCTGTTCACCACTTCTGCTATTGGCTGTAGTGGTTGGTGGTTTTCACTTTAAAAAAAAAAATTAGGTTCACTCTAGCAGGGTGCATTGGGGAATTGGTCATGGTGTCTATGTAGGAAGGCACTGTCTTAGCTGATAACGAGAATTAGGGATTTGGTCAAGACGAGACAAGAATTGGCTTAATTTTTTCTTGATTTTCAACTTCGTCCTAGTTTGTCAAGATTCTTGATCGCTTCAAAATTTTTTCTCTTTGAGTTTCTATAGATAGTGTGGTGGTTGTGGGATATCTCAAATTTTCTGGTGTTAAAGATAAAATGACCAAAAATAGAAAACAAAAGAGCAAGATACCGCCAGATGCACACTACTTGTCACAAATTATAGATGTTGACTATTGACATGGAAAATGTCAAATAAGACAAACCATTTCCTCTATAGTGAAACTGAAAGAAAGTTGCTCTAAGAGCGAAAAATACGTAGGAGAAAAAATGTTGTCACTTCTAACCTTTGGGCATATGTTGCACGTAAGTTATTTTTAAGTAGCTGATAGTAGTAATCTGTAAGTTATGAATTTATGTTGAGATTTAGGTCTTCCACATGTTGAATGTTGAAAAACCATCAAGTTATTCTTTTTACACCATTTATGAAACATATATTTTACCTTCCATCCAAAATATTACCCTTTACTCGTAGCTTATTCGTTTCAAATAATGCTCTTTGTCCATACCTTATAAATTAGGTGTATTTTGTGGCTCTCCCACAAGATGGTGCCTACTTGTCAACTTCCCAGTTGACATGGCCACACTTCTTCAACTTTCGTTTCGGACATGGGCCCTGCAGTAGTATTTCGTTCACTTCGTTTACGTGACTACTTTGAAGTGCTTCTGAGAGATGCGCATCGCGCCCGTGTCGCCTCCGTGGGTCTTGTAAACACCCGTTCGTTGAGCTTTCTCCGTTCGTGGCACTTTCTCCCAATGGCCTTCACAGACTAGGTGGCTTGGCCGTCTGAATCGCATCGTCTTTATTCATAAAACACTCGCAATCGCATTGAGACGTTGGCGAACGTCTGGTAAAGATGGCGGACACAGTTATGGCGCCCACGTAATTTGTGCTGGTGCTGGCGTAATTTGCTATATTAGGCAAATAAACTGAAAATAAGTGTACATGACTAGGAGAACCAATAAGACTCGCTTACGTTTGGTTACTTGCGTCTAAGCTCACCTAGTTTACTACATGCAGGGGGTAGAGCAGCAAGGAACGTGCCCACTGTTTGCTAAATTAAGGGCCGGCAGGAAGAATCGCCTTCGCTAGCGCATTGGCCCTAATCGCGGTTTTCAGTCTTGTAAACAGGTGTCATGTTTTGATGCGCATTTCTAAGCGCATCGTTAAAATGCACTTTCTTGTGGCCATGTAAACGTAGTGATTGTTCACCGAAAATGACCAGTGATTCATTTTCCAATAGGGTTGTGGTTTGCACTCGTCGTAAAACTCCTGGATGTGAGCATACGCTCTGCAGAAGCTGCAGGGTGTATGATTTCCGTAATAATCCACGTGAAATTTATCTACTTCGTTCTGAAGCAGAAATACTGAAAATCTAAATGAACATGGCGCAAGTCAAAAACAGCCTCGTCGATCGGCATTGTCTAACTCTGCGTGTAGTTCCCTTGATATGAGGCTTATAAAAGAGCCCAGAGTTTATCCTAATTGTACTTTCTATAAATCTTGCCCATCAATTCTACATTGGTTCTGTCCCCAAGTAACGTCGGAACGGATTAAAAACTTAACTTGACGGTGTTGCAATCGCCAGTCCTGTTACAACCAAACGGTATGGCTCCAAGTTCCGAAAATAATAGCATCTTACCGGACAATATGGTCACATTGACGTTTTTATCCGAAACTTTTTATTTGAAAATTATGAGTAAAAAATAAAGGTCAAACATAGCTGGGAAAGTTGAAAGTCAGCTTAGTGAATTTGCGGCAGCTTTGGCTGCTATGCAATCCAAGATGGCAGACCAGACGCTTAGTGGGAGATACGTCCTTAGCCTCGACTCGTTCAACTGGTTCGATTTGGCTCCGCCATCCTTCCCGAGACTGATCATTCGAGAGGAATCTACCTCGTAAGTGCTGGGATTTTCTTCTGAACATATACCTTTAACTCCAGGTGCCACGATTTCACGAATGAAAGAAGTGACTTTACCGAACATTCCTAAGGTTGATTGAGTCCCGAAAAGATAGAGCAAAAATTCGGAGACATATTGGTCTACTGACAAAGTCGTTGCACATGGTTCGGAAAGTTGAGTCTACTGAGACCAAGTCATCTCGTGTCGTTCAGGATGTGGCTGCAGCAAAACTGACAAACGTAGGCGTAAAAAGACTGAGTTCAGCAGGTTCTGGCCATAGTTCGTCAACGACATAGAGAAGCAAAAAAAAACTAGTACGTTTTCTGCTGTTTCGGCTGTTTCTGGAGATTCTTTACTATCTCAGAAATGTCAGAGCTATACTGTTTCGGGAGATTCTCTGCTGTCACAGCAGAAGTTCTGACCATGTGAAGTAGACCATTTCTGGGGTTTCGGGAGACTTCCTTTGTCAGATTTTTTTGTAATACTGCGTAAGACATGTAAACAATACCGTGGTGTACGGTTCTGAATGTGATTTCGTTAAAAATGCACAATTTCGTTAGTTACTTTGAGAATTCACAATCTCGTTAACACAGTGTTCTATAATTATGCTCATTCTCAAAATCCTAATACTACTCAGTAGTATGGCAAATTTTCGACAGTTTTTTGCTGACGGCATTGTAAAAACGTCACACAACTGTTTTTTTCAATAGTATTTTTTGCGCCTCATGTTTCCTTGGTTTATTTAGTTTGCGCTATGGTTTAAATCCGGCTGGGACTGTAGCCTCTCGTATTGGTTAGGTAGTCTCCACCTCTGCCTGAGGCATTCACATGTCTTTCTAACTAGATATTGGATCGCAGGACTTGTCGGTGCTTGGATATTCGTCAGTCTTTCGTTGTTAATAATGTGTGCCTGTATGGCAATCGATTATAGGCCCATCAGATGTGTATCTCGCCTTGAGTTCGAAACCAGCAGTGTCCTGGTGTTCTAATAATCTGTGGTGCTGTGTGTTCAGGAGCTGGACTGCGATTCGTTTTCTTCTATTTTACTACTTTGGTGGCACAAAAACGTTTTCATAAGCCATTATCTTCGAGACGTCCGTGTGACAAGTGCAATGCAAAATGCTGGTGAACATATATTGACGGGAAGATGCGTAGAAGACAGTAATACAACTGAAACTGCTGACAGACAAGTGAAACAATAAACTAGGTAGGTACCAAGATTTTTTAATTTGTATGTGTGTATTGCGGCTTAGGAACTATTTGTTGTGCTACTGCTCGCGTTCAGCTCAACCCATTATTCGTAGGACAAAGTCAGCTAAGAGTAGGGGAAATATTTTTGGTTGGAAGTAAAAACGAACGTTTAAACGTAAGAATAGTTTTTAATTATCATAAAATATTTACCTTTACGACAACCCACCCACCTTTTGTCGCTCTCATAAAACCCGAAGGTTCGTGAGGAATTGTGGCAATGCTTGCTGGGGAGACGGCAAGCAGAACCACCAAGTTGAAGAGCCATGGAGTAGCAAGTTTTAAATATGGACAAAGAAAATTATTTGAAGTGAAGTAAGCTAAGTAAACAAACTAATCTTTACTATTTTAACATGTTGCGGTCTTGTATTCATCCAGATGAGACAGAAAAGACAGCTTCTCACTGAATCTAATTGTAACGGATTGTGTTATTCGTGCTGAAAAAAATGCATTTTCTGTGGGCCAATATTTTTCTAAAATCACTTAAAATTTTGAGTTGAATCGGCTGCTACACTGCAAAAATACACTGCTACCAAAAAAGGTTTGCACTTCACTAAACTAAACCTGTTTTTTTTTTTAAAAGCATCCTTAGGAATTTTATTTGGAGCACAGTAATCTTAATAGGAACATCTTACATTCTAATGCAGCGTTCCCTACATGGCTATGGCTACTTGCCAATTTGAGTTTCATCTGTTGTTACTTGTAAGTTTTGGAAAGCATCTATCGGTTGGTTACGCTGCCACAATTCTTTTCAAAGTTTTCTGTTGCAGAGCAGTACATGTTGAATGCAACATGTGCAGGATGCCATGCATTGTTTCTGCATTGTAGTGTAGATCTAGGTTCTGCAGCGTTAAAATGAAAGGTTTATGTGAGCGTAACATTTTTGTGATGCAGCCTCTGCTATTGTTAAAAAAAAGACCGTATTCGTAGTTTGAAAACGCCTGCTGTCTGTGTGACTGGCTTGCCAGCATTACTGATGACTTGCAATTGCTGACAAGATAATGGTAGGATTGAATTGCTTGATCTTGCGTCGATATCCATCATCTTCTTTTTAGCTTACGTAGGTCTTGGTAATAAGTCTTGCTCTCTCCTGAAGCGGCTCGAAAAACCGCACATTTTCATATCCGTACTAGATATGTCAAGAAAAGTTGTGAGTTTCAAGAAGAGACAAGAATGAAATATTATTTCTTTCTATTTTTTTTCTGAACAAAACACTGCGTACGTTGAGAAAAGCTGAGGTTGTTACTGAAGACGAATAAGATAGTTTATGTCAACACATGACGAAAACTGATGATGGATGTAGAAACAAGATCAGAAATGCTTTAATCTTTTGTATGCACAGAAACAATAGTGAATAAACACTTTCTGCGTAAAAATCTATTAATAAGACTGCTACTATCATTCAATATCATAGATTGTTGCAAGCATTAGCAAAGCTGGGAAGCCAACAAGCAAGCAATGTAATCGGCTTCTTTAATATTACGCATTCTTAAAGTTGACATTGTATCATTATAAATTTTAGGGAAATATTTTATGTTTTTATTGTATATACATTGTTATTTTTATACAAAAATATTTTGCACAATACTTTGAAGTGTACCTATAACCAGTACATAAAATTGTTGTTACATACAGCCTGCTTGTGTTATTAACTTAAGTGGCGTTAATTCCACTTTCCAACACTATGCACAACTTTTATAAAGGCTTTATTATTTAAAAGTGTAGTGGCTATTTTCTTCATGAAGTAAGAGTTGAAGAGTCGAGACTTTTATTCTGTTGGTTGAAATATTGTCTCGTGGAAATGAAAAACCCAGTGGACTGTGTGGGGGTGGGAGGGGAGAAATTTTTTCTTTATTTTAGCTTTATTACTGCTAAACATAAAGTAACACTGATTTTAGTTTGGAGCTAATCCTTGTAATTGAGCTCCTCGAAGTATAACATAGCAACTAGGGAGAGCTTCCTTTGTTAAGCACATGCGCTTGGCGCCTGATTAACTGTGATGGCATGCAAACGATATTTCGCTCCGAAGACTCGTGACGATAAAAAGGCGTCTGCTAGAAACGAAGCTATATAAAATTATTACACAAATACTGTAAGGCGTACCCAAATCCCGTACTTCAT
>JAHWFP010138081.1:0-16475 GCA_023313725.1 Lithobius niger | reverse complement strand
TTCTGATGATAGGTCACTTATGAACCTGCAGGGACCGTCAAACCCATCTATCGATAATATAATCAGTCGGCAACTTGTTGAACACCTGACTAGAAAGTGGCACTGCCATGACAGCGAACAAACATGGCCTGGCAGACAACGGCAACAACAGCAAACTCGGCCTAACACACATTAAGGGCTACGATCCCCTCGTTTTTTCAAATTTTCCTAATCAGCTAGCACAACAGCGATGTAGATAACTGAAGAAGCACGTTTATTTAAGCCTGAAGAAGATAGGAGCATCATATTTCACACCAGTATGGACAAAATGCCTATACAAAATTCGCAAAATACTGATGAGCAGTAATCTTCATCAGGCGATCTGAGGGTTGTTGCTTTCCTTGTTTGGGCTACATGTTTGTTTTGCGTTCGTATTCTAAACCGGTTTCGAATACGAACGCAAAACAAATATATAAACAAGGAAAGAAACAACCCTCAGATCGCCTGATGAAGATTGCTGGAGGCAATCGAAAATTTGCAAGTATTTAAACAATCTACAGTGTGAAAGTGAGCGATATTTAGTCGGAAATACGTCTGGAGAATTTGATAGATCGTTTCACAGTATTCGTAGTAACAGTATTTTTTGTGGCGCACGCCCATCTTCTGCAGGCCTTCTAAAGGGATTGTTGGACTTTGTTTACATTCTTGTACACAGTTGCTGCGTTTGAATCGGTTAGAGGTCGTTCCCTCCAGTATTTATAAGGTAGCAGATCATTGTCTTTCTACACATTCTGCCACTTTGCTGCAAGCAGATCTCTTGAGATATTTATACCATGCCAGTGCCCTCATCATACGTTAAGTAAACCAACAACTGACTCAAAGTTTATTTGTACTATGCTTTAATCTTCTAGTAAAGAGAGAACAGAAACTTTGGAACTGAATTAGCGCCTGTTTCGCGTCTAGCAGGGCGGAATGGTTGTTGTGCTAACTTTTTGTATCTTGGATGGATTTGTCACATTGTTGGTGCAATCTACGACAGGTGCAATTACAGGTTAGGTTAGTCACCATGAGGGGTGGGACAATACAATAAGTTTTCATCCCGATAATATTTTTTTAACTATCTGATAATCTCTCGACAAAACAAATTTTGTCAGTCCTGAATTTAACGCACAATTTCAGAATACAGGAATCTCACCAGATTCTTGCGAATTTTGAACAGACAGTATTCGTCCATCTTCGTCAGGCACTAAGAGAATTTGTAGAGGTAGTAACTACATCGTTTTGGACATCGTGATCCGAAACCGGCGTTCGGCGTGGCTCACTGTATGTGTCGGGCCTACTGGATGCTTCTGGCTCACTGGATGCGATAGTCCTACTACATGCAGCAGGTCCTCTCTCCCATCGGCTTGAGAGTCTCGTTGAAAAATATTTTCTTCCTGAGATTCCTGTATTCTGAAATTGTACGTTAAATTCAGGACTGACAGTTTTTCGATATGAGCTTTCAGAGTAAAAATCGCTACGGTCTTTTTAAAACAAATTTTGAGGCTGAAGCAACCATTTTAATTTTGTTAATTAAAAAAAAAGCTTGGCTGTAGCCTAAGGTGCAACATTCAGGAAGTGAATTGTGTGGCGCTCCAATTTGGCCAGTAGACATGAAAATTCACTTCCCTTGGTCCCTTACTTCCTAAGCAAGTAGACACACGTAAATTAGTGTTGCACGGTAAATCGGTACTCACGGTATTGACGGTAAAAAAAAATTACGGTATCAGTATAGTTCCTTTTTTAGCACCACGGTATTACCGTGATTATGGTGCTGACGAAGGTGCATGCAAAAGTTCGAAATTCGCATGAGCGAGTGAAATCCGACCCCACTGCTTGCCCACAGTGCGGAAAGGGGGGGAGGGATTGGGGAGGGGGCAGCTCTTCAATTCAATAACAAGCGCGTACGAGCTATTTTGTATTTTTTGGTCGATGTCGCAGCGTCCCATCAAGATGAAAGCGAAGTTCCGATATTTATTTAAAAAAAATTAAATGCCAAGAGCCATATTTGATTCTTTTGTGCTCGAGTGGATAACAGCGCAAAATTATTTCCTAAATTACCGTGATATTACCGTAGACCGCCGTTTTCAGAACCGTACCGTACCGTCCTGCAAAAACTTAATACCGTGCAACACTAACATAAATAGACAAAAATCGCTGGAAAAAATATTAAGGAAAATTGGAAATAAGCCATTATCTATGGCCGAGTGACTTTCGGTCGAATGGAGCCCTGGTCAAAGTTGTGACATTAATAACGGGTTCAGTGAGTTATCTTTATGCCAGTGGAGGATGTGGCCATAGCGATTAAGGCGCTATGCAAGTGATCTGGGGGCGAACTGGGTAGCCGGTTCGAATCCGGGTCATGCCACTCCGACGAAACCTAAGTGCATAAAGGTGGCTTACCGAACTACGTTATTTCTAGTGTTTGGTTTTCGCTGTTGGCTTATTTTCAATTTTCCTTAATGTAGACACACTTTAGCAGTCGTGCTGGTACTTGATGCTTAAATATTGTTTGCATTAAACTAACTCTCCAATCAGCTAAAGTGGCTAGCAACAATACAGCACACTTGGTTGGAAAGCCCTTGTTCATTCCACACGCAACGCCGCAAACTGCTTGTTTCTAGCTATATCGGTTTCCGAGATATGACAATTTTATCTAGATTTTATAGCGTAGAGGTTTGCAAGATAAATCGATAAAACACAAAAAGTTCGGTACGATAATCGACAAAAAAACTTATCGCGATATTATCGAAATACCCAGAAAAAGAACCCCCCCCCCTCCCCGTGACGTCAACGTGGCGAGTTGCAGACGCATTTTAGATACTTAATAACGTTGTCATGTTTTTTTTACTGTTTAGTGGCTATCCTTGGTAAAAGTCTGTGTTTTTCGATCAATCTCTCACCCAAGTTGTAAAACCCGATGGTATGCGAATTGAGATAATGCCGCCAGACTAAGACTTTGTAATTTTTTTTACCACGAACGCGGGGGTTCGCGGAAGCTTGTTTCCGGGCCCCTAGCCGGCTTGGCCCGAATTTCATCAAGCAGGGTGTGGATTTTCAATGGGGAAAGGATAGCAGTGAAGGCTCGAATACTTAGTTTTCTTCTAAACTTATTTCAGAAGCAATCGTCGGTTCAGCATTCCTGGGTTCACCGGTACAATGACAACCTGAACCCTTGGATAAACAACTCACGCCGATTGTAAACACTGGGTACCTTTTTGACGTTTGACGTCAATCGTACACCCAATTTGCTAAAGTTGTGCATGTAATCAGACGCAACTGTTTTAGCGAACAAATGCCACTTCCTACCTGTTTTCTTTTGGCATTGTGTTTTCTTAATATGTACGTTTATGTGATGATTGTAGTTTCCCAAAGTTAAAATGCTACGCGTTAGGCTTATTTGCGCTGCCAACAACGCCACGTGGTGTCGAAGTTATGTACTAAACAAGTACTATAACGCTCTTTCTAGTGTCACGTTTTTCTTTATTGACGTATTTCATAAACACTGGAGCATTTTCTGTTCAACAAATCTTTTTAGTAGATGTTTATTTACATTTATTAAAATTAGTGTATATTTTTTTTACAAATTTAGTGAATCCCACAAAAAAATTTAAAACGTAAACATTAATAAAAAAACATGGTTTGTTAAAATAAACGAAAAGAACATTTTTAAAGCAGGAAACGAATTAAATCTAATTTTTTACTTCGATTTACAGCTAATTCAAACAAATTACAGCTTTTTCGACACTTAAAACGGAATTTTCTGTAAAAATAGAAGCCTTCACGAACGCTTTTATAATCACGCCGAGCTACGTACGACTTTTTGCATGTTATTGATGAAATCTTAGTTGGATAAACTATTTTCCAATCGTTTTATGGACGAATTCAGTTTTGCCTAAAATAATATTAAAAAAAATTGTGGCTGCCCCTAAAACTTGGAGGGTGTCTTCGCTGCGTGGCGCCCATCGCTTCCCTCCCTTCCTCCTCTCGCCCGCAGCGAGATTTTACGCGACCTTCCCTTCATCTTCCTTCGGCCCGAGTTGAATCAATATGGCCGCCCCAAACACGTCGACAAAATTTAGCGATAATTATGAGCTTAAAGAAGAATTAGGAAAGTAAGTAACGTTTTTTGCTTTTTGCTGCTGTTTTCCTAAGCCTTTTGTCCAACGGTAACGGTCTTTGTTTTTCGTCGGAGGCGATCGGCACTGGATTTTTTTGCACTGAAACTGAGCCCTGTCGACTGCGATGCGCTTAACCAGACTACATCACATTTGGCGAAAGAGCCGCAACATCGCGAATTCAGATCTTCGGCCGCGGCTGTGCGCGTACACGGATACGGCGGCCAATTTTGACTAATTCCCGTGATCTCGCTTGCGGCCCCAACACGAAGGGTTTCGCAATTTGTAGCCAACACTGTACAATTGATAAAAAAAAATACGAGTAAAGCTTTGGTGTGTGCGTGTATGTGTGTATATATGTGTGTGTGGTTGTGTGGTGAATCGATTTCAACTTGACTTGACACGGTTTCTGGAAGAACATAGTTGGTATCAGCCGCGATGTGCTTTGGGTTTGCGAATTTGCGATTGAAATGTGCGAGTTGGTTGGTGATGTGACCTTCTCTTTTGACCAAATGTGCCCGAACGAACGTGTCTAAATTTGGTGTCTCGTAAAACGCAATTGTTCCGATTGTGCGGTGTGTGTGTGTACGAGTGTGTGTTTTCTCAACCTCGTATGTGTATAAATAAATACCCGCTGTAATTTCGGCGATTTAAATTACAGCAAAGATACCCGAAAAAAAATAAGAAATAAAAATCTAAAAAAATAAAATCATTCTTTTTGTTTTGCAGAGGTGCATTTTCTATTGTTAGACGCTGTGTACAGAAATCGACGGGACTAGAATTTGCAGCCAAAATAATCAACACCAAAAAATTATCAGCCAGAGGTAAGCCGTCTCTCTTTTTTTTTTTTCCCGTATATTTATTACTCTTTCGTTTTATACAAATACCCATTGCTACGCACCACGTTTTAATAGCTTTCTCTTATTTTTATTTTCGTAATTAATCAATTTTCGTGCCCATATCTGGCGGTGTTTTTTCTTGAGAGCGCTAACTGTTTCGGGAAAGCATGCCATATATTGGCGCCCGGAGTTAAACGACCTGCTGCACTGCAGCTGTAGGAGATGTGGTGGTTGGCTGAGGCCGTAGCAATAACTGCGCTCTCTCTCCGTTGACGGGGCGTGGATCTAGGCCCTACGTCTAGGGCCAATGCGTCATGTTTAGTTTTCTCGAATCTGACACACAGCCACAATCTTGTATTTGACAATATAGCGGCTAAAAAACAAAACACACGCAGTGAATTCCTGTTCATTTGGCATGTACAAGCACTGTCTTAGATAGGAATGTCACAGTGTTAAAAATAAACCTAAATTTCGCAGTAAAATGCACTAAAACTCCAGTGCATGCTCCATCGTAATGCACACACTATTGGAATGCGTGCACTACGTTGTATTTATGCTGTATGTGCCTGTTCATGGCCTGGGAACAGACTTTTTTTTTCATTGCTTCAGCACCATGGTTCTTCCGTACCATGGTATTTGTGTATACAGGCAGGAGATATCAGCAATCTTTCAGATGATTTCCCCCTTTTCGACCTTGAAATTTGCGTAAAATACATTTGAATATCTACGTGTTTTCCTCTTCTTTCACCCAGAACGATTTTCATTCCTTTTATAATAAGGCTGACGATCTAATCTATAAATGTAGTTCAATTGCTATCGTAATGGTGGATTGCTGTACTATAGGCTATTTAATGCAGTGTTTTTTTGCCTCTGTCACTAGATAACTCTGTCAATACTAAGACAGTTGTTGAAGCTGGTTAACTGTCAGCCATTTTTGGTGTTAGCTTAATCGCTCGCTATGTTAGTTAAATCACAGTTGTTATGATCACTGGCTGGGTGGTAGTGGTGGTACGATACATTTTTCCCTCCCAATAATTAACAATTATCGTGTTAATCGGTAATATCTAGATAACACAAATTTGCGTAGTTTTAGTCTTGGTTTTATAAACGCTCGTGTCATTAGGTTACGATGGAAAACCCAGGCAAGCGAAATATATTCTGTGTAAATATGAATTCTGCAACCGAATTAACGAAATAAGGCAGTCTTGCAAATCAACGCTTTCAACTTTGAAACTCTAGTTATTGGTTAGCCACTCCTGGAAATTTGCTCTTCGCTCAACCCATTTGTTCTATAGTTCGATTTGCTCACTAATTCGACACATTAGAAAAAGTACAATAAAATAATCGACGAAATTTTTTATCGCGATATCAAATTAAGTTATCAAATAATCCTGCCATCTCTATTGGGTGCTAGCCATAAGTAATGCAATCAGTTATACGACCGAGTATCCCACACATTTCTTCTTTAATCGTAGGAGAATTTGTGGAATGTGCCATTTCCTAGGTGTAACCAGGTTTGTTCTGGTTTCTGTTGTCTGCCACGTCCCTTCCCATATTCACTTCATTCGAAACATCTTGAGAGATTTCAAAAAACTAAATAACGAAGCCCCTGTTACCGAGTGCAATTTTTTAACGTTGTAGTTGCTGAGTATTATCTTAGCCACACGCCACGATAAATGTTAGCTCGGCTTAAATAAATGTTGTTCCAACATCAGTGGAATTACTTTCTTGTTGTAAGAGGAAGTATGATGCAGCGATTAATGAACCACTCTTGCATTGGAGTTCCATGGGGGTAGGAGCTCTAATCCTTTTTTTTTCTAAATAGCGAAGCCTTTTTTAATTCAGTTAATCTTAAGTTTTGGTATCATTCAAATAAAAAAATTAAAATTAGGAAATAATGCCATTCTCTGTGTTTTAAAAATTAGCGCAAAGTACCAGTCACTGGCGATTACAGTGGCTGTATCGAGACAGTTGTTAAAAATTAACCTAACTTCGTCTTAAACCATACCAGAACATGCAAAAAAATTACCATGTCAAATTTTTTCTTTTCCACCTGCAAGTGTATAGCCAATTTTAATCATGCTTCAGGGGTGTGTGCATTTTGCTCTAAGACAACATCCATTGTCGGTATCGTACTGCTAATGTTTTTAAGAACCAAGAAAAAAGTAAAAATATATTTCCCCTAAAACTATAGAGCAATCATTGTATGTACGGCCAACCTTCACCAATGTCGGTTGCCACTCGCCAAACTGCGACGAAAATTCAGCAGTTGGCGACTTGGTTTTTAGAGCTACTCGCCAAAATGGCGACTGATTAACAAGCCCTGATGCTTAAATTGTCATATCTGGGGAACCATATTAGCTAGAAAAAAGCAGTTTGCGGCGTTGTGTGCAGAATTACAAGGGCTCTCCAACCAAGTGTCACTAGCCACTTTAGTTGATTGGAGAGTTACATTAATGCAAACAATATTTAAGCATTAAGTAGTAGCACAACTGCTTAAATTGTTTCTACATGGCGAGGAGGCAATGGACAATAGCGAGTGCATTTTAATGTCTACTGGCCAATTGGCGAGTGCCACACAATTCACATTCATGAAGGTTGATGTACACTAAACAGTGATGATTTAAAAGTTTTTTTTTTTCAAACAAGATGTATGGTATTATAGCCTACTCTAAGGATACACAAAACCAAAAAGTTTTTAACAGTCAATTACAAGCGAATTTTCGGTGGCCAATTTTCTGCCACCTTCTTCAGGCCAAGCCCAGAGTTCTGCACGCCTAAAGAAGGTGGCAGAAAAAAATTGGCTATCTAAAATTCGCCTGTAATTGACGGTTACAAACTTTTTGGTTTTGCATCCTCATTTTGAATATTTTCCCCAAAACCAAAGTAAAACGACAGTGAAGTCAGTCTATATGAATGTTGTTAGGCTAGCTACGATAAGATCACAAAGGCCGTGGTAAAAACTTAAACAGGTTATTTGGGTCCATTAGACTGAACGTAAATCATTGTATGATTTTGCAAAAAAAAAAAAAAAAAGTTATGAAATCGGGCACACTTTATCAGTGACATGGAACATCATAATTTGGGTAGCCAGAAAGCATTAGCATCTCTATGTATAATTTGCCATTTATATCCGCCTTATTTTTATTCACGCTTTAACCTTGCTTGACCATTCAGACCCTTTGTAATGAATGAAGAAACAGAATGGCGCCAACATTGGCAATTGCTAAATTAGTATTTGTGGTCATTGCTTTCATCCTTGTTCTTGAATTGTACGGGAATCTCAGACTGTCTTTTGGCATGTTGGCTTCTAACATGTCAAATTATTTTCATTAATCGTGTTCGTGATTTTGTTCAGTAGAAGATACCAGCTAGTCCAAAATTTCAAATTTCAATATGGCACACATTTTTTTTTGTGGGGGGGGGTTAGGGAGATCTCCTGGATTTTCAATGAAGCTCGACAAAGAGTTCACTAGTCCACAAGTAATTTTTTTCCAGAAGGAATTCTTTTATAGGCTTCAACTGGAGGCATTTAACCAAACATAGGTAGCCATCCACATAGCTGGGTCAGTGGATTCCCATACAATTACATGTTTTCCACCACTCTGTTTTTGGCACACAACTAGGCTAGGCTAGCTTCTTACGTATATTCTTGATAACCTCCTTTTTTGCTGCTAAGATTACCTTGGGTAGAGAGGGATAATTTCGTTAGGAAATTTGTAGGGTCTTTCACATACCACAATCGACAAGAGCACAAGTGAATTTCTAGGGCCTTTTTTTCATGGAAGCACAAGGATGGGTGAATACGAACCCTCACTTCTAACACACGTGACACTCGTGACAACTAGCTCTTTTCTAGTCACTGTCTTTGCTAACTGCCCTTGTTGGCCAGCTGAGCCATTTGAAGTAAAGAGCCAATAAGCGTGGACATTAACTGGCCGTTGGAAAACTTAATTTATAGTCTGGTAGCACAAGAGGCAATCCATCGTTCTTTCGTTCAGTCAGAATAAAATTTGTTGGTCCCAAGCCGCAATACAAAGTTTCTCCAGTTAGCTTTTACCCTTCCCCTTGCAAGACGAGTGTCTACAAAATGTCTCCGTACGTTCAAAATGCACCAGTTATAATTATGATGTATAGAAAGGCTGGCAGTTCGAAGAAGTTACATAATAAAAAACTTTGATTAGGTTTGTGATTCCTTTTCTCACACCATAGCAAATTATGGTAGGCCTACGTTTAAAACGGGGTTTTCTAAATGCCCCGGTAACCGAACCAAAATTGCCCCAAAATATTTTAAACTGTGTCCCAGAATAGCCAGCCTACTTAAAAGATTTTCCAAAAAGTTTCTTTTGTCATTTTATTTATTTGGCAGTATTTCTCTAATCCCATTAAGAAACTTGAGGGAAAAAAAACTACAAGACTTGAATTTTTTTCCTTTTATTCCAATGAAACCAAGTTTGCCTCAAATTTTTGTTAAATTTGGTCTGCCTCGTTGTAACCAGGTTACTCTGTTACGGAATTTATCGACCCCAGGTTTAAAATAAGGCTAAATGTAGCCTATTGCTGTTATCAAAAAGTAAAATGATGGGTTGTTTGCTTGAAGGTGCTTCACAGTGTTGTTTAATGCTGTAGCTTATTTCCCAAAGCATTGCAGTTTAACCTCCCGACTGTGTTAGCCATTATGTAAATCAGTAGCCAGATTCTATCACAGATCCTCTTGGTTCACAGAGCAAAGCTGTGTCCTGTCAGTTGTGCTTTGCTTGGCTCTCAGAGAAGCTTGCATTTCGCAATAATTTCTTTTGTTCATTACTGGGACATAAATGCAAGGGGACAATATATAATAACAATTTTTTCAGGGTTTTTGTATAATTTTAGAATGGAATGGTTTTTCCTTTGATTGTACCCCGCAATCTTCCCAAAAAGTGTAGAAAACAGCAGTTAATTGAGCAAAATTTAACTACCCCCCCCTCCTCCTCCAAAATTTTGCAACGCCAAAATTATTCCCGAGTCAGAAACTCGCATATAGCAAAGAATTTTTATACCCGAATTTTTTGATAAAGCAAATTTTGTCTTTTAAGTAGCCAAACTATGCATATTATAGGCTAAATATTGTCAAATGGAATCCCTTGAAAACTAAGCCTAGAAGCAGTTTGAGTAGCCAAATGGGTTAGAGTAGGTTGGCATCCGTATTATTTAAAGCCATGAGTAGGTTTGTGGTTTTGATGTTAGGCCTATTTAGTTTATGGTTTAAAATCGTATCCACGAAAGTCATGAAACCGGTACCATATTTCTAGATTTTATTCTGTAATCAAAATTAAACAAAACTAGTCGAAACATAGTTCACGATTACTAGTGAAATTATTTTGGCTTGTGTATTGGCCGTTGTTGAGTGCCTTTTTTTTTGTTTTTTTGAAGTTGTTGTTTCCACCGCAGTCTTACAATGTTGAGTTTTGCTTTGTTATGGTAAACGAGCAGCGTGTCGTGTTGTTGACCCAAGCGAAGCGCCCCAGTTACTTTAGTAGGGGGCTTGTCTGCAGATTCTGTTGTAGTGCAGGCAAGCCTCGTTTAGGGTTGCTTCTGCTTTCGTAGCGCAAATAATAATTATAGAGGAGATAATTATTAATGACAGTGCCGTCGCGCTACAAAAAAAAAGCTAAATAAACAAATAAAAATAAAATAAACATTAGGGAAGTCGCTACTTCCTTATTACGTCGTTGCTAGGCAATTAATTGTTAATGTGATATACAATTTCGAACGATTATCCTTTTAGCCCGTTTTAAAGTGTATTTTACGAACCATGTGTTTTTTTTAGCAGTTGGGGGGGGGGGGATATAAAAGAACGCGTTAACGCTTGGGAAATAAGCGCTGAAGGGTTTTCTTTTTTAAAAGATGTAATGCACAGTATTTAAAGAAATAAAAAAAAATATTTTAAACTTTAACTTAACTTTATTTTACAGTTAAACCGCCCATAGGGCATTACATAACTGGAAAGGCTGCAAATGATTATGTATATTAACAAATATGTAAAGGGAAGAAAAAAAATATTTATATATCCATATACACGCATAGTTATAAATCTTATCAATTTCAGTTAACAAGCACTTATTTACAAATTAAGTTAACAAAAAATAAATTCATCTGCAAAACCAAGCGGTTGTCAGTTGTGGAATTTGGGATTATTCCTAATATATTATTAGACTTCGCTGTTAGGCATTTATTTTGGTTCAGTTTTTGTTGTAGGAGGGTACTTATCGTTTCTTTCATGTATGAGGGTTTGTCATTGCTCTGACGTGCGTCCATACTTCGTCGTAGTAGCGATATTGCTGTTCTTGTGTCGTTTTTTTCTGTGTTCTAACTAACCTAACTTAACGTATCCTGACTTATAATGCACTGATATCATCAAAACATAAAAAAGAAGAAGAAAACTGAAGAAATGTAACTGCAAGTTCCATAGAGCATAATGCAGGCAATGCACTCGCGTTTCTTCAGGGTGGCATTCTACAGGTCTGGAAAACCAGGAAAATTCAGGGAATTTACCAAGTCTGGAAAAATCAGGGGGAAATAAGGGAATTCGTTAAAAATATATTAGTGTTATTAAATTTCATGAATTTTTTTTGAAATTTGCATGAAATAATTCACGAAATAATTATAATAATAATTTGTCACGATAGCAACAGGTCTGGCAAGGACCCTAAGATCGCTAACAGCCAGCCTCAATTAAAAAAAAAAAGACAATCAATCACAAATAATGATACAGATTGGCCAAGGGAAGGTGAGGGGATTAGGTATTGGGACACGAATGCCTTACCACCAAGGTTAGACCTGCCAGGGACTCTATGGCCCTCGATGGCATCGCCAAACGTGTTGGACACGGGAGGTGTAGGATCGACCCAAGTAAAAAAAAATTCCAGATGAACAAATGGAACCGTTAAAAATCAACATTATATAATACAAAGTATGGTTAGTACTAAAAACAAAAGCATCCCCAAAATGGGAATTGTCACCAGCTAAAAATGAATAAATAAATAATAATAATAGATTTAGCCCAAGGGACAAGGAAAGGGCAGGATACAAGACTGCTAATGCCGTTCCCGGTAGGGTTGTGGTTAATAGGTTCGTTTGAGAAATTTGGTAAGGGGTTGGTTGGTGACTAATCGTCGAATCTTTCAAATATTTCAAAATTATGAAAATTATTTTGATAATAATTCTATTTACCGGTATAGGTCTAAATTATCCACAGCAAAGTTAACACTATAAATAAGCAGAAGGAAAAAGTATGTTTTCAGTGGTAATTCAACAATAATCCAGATTACTTGAATAGATACATTTTATTCAATATATCTGCAGTGGAGCTGCTACATTCTCTTTCACTTTTCATCAAGATAATTTAATCCCTTGCAGCTGCCAATAGGAATTCCCCTCCCACTCGACTCAGAAGAAGAATTGTCGTAGCTTGGACGAATACCTTCAGAGGGTTTTGTGTTTGTTTGATAGACGTTAATGCTTCGAAATTTTTCAGTTTTTGTGATTACTGCAATTATTGCGATTTGAGCGAAATGAGAAACATTTTATTTGTCCTACCGCAACCTTCCTTTGAGGAAAAAAAATATCAGTTTGGTCTGGAAAACCTGGAAAAATCAGGGAATTTTATTTCAAGTTTTTTAACGCCACCCTGTCTTCAGTTCATCATTCATGCTGTTTTTGGTATGTGTTATTTGCATTGGTTCGTATTTCATCGAGCAGGAAATGCCTTTTGTAGCATTACAGTGAAGTAAATGCAGATGCAAACCTATTTACGTTGCCTCTTGGGCTTAAATGTCAGACTGCCTCAGCTGGAAATTGAACCCACTACCCTTGAAACCAAATGCCAAGGTCCTGCCACTGAGCCATACTGACACGGCCCAGCAGTAGGACCAGGTTTGTTGCTCAACGTTTGGTTTCGACATTTGGTTTCAAATAATCATTGATTCAATTCCCCAATCAAGCAATCTGACATTAAGTCCAAAAGGCAACGTAAATAGGTTTGCATCTGCATTTGCTTCACTGTAATGCTACAAAAGGCATTTCCTGCTCGAAAAGTGTCTTAATAGAGTGGCGTGAGTATGTAAGTGCATTAGACCTGTGATGAAACCAATGGGGGGCATTTCAAAATAAGTAGGCTAACGATAGAAATCATTGCACTTCCTTGGACGTTGTGGTATTTCGGTGTGATTTGTCGTATGTGAAGTATTTGTTTTTTTTTCTTTGATTGGGATGGGACGGGTGGGGGGGGGGAAAGATTGGTAGTATTTTTTCTTTTACGATTCTCGTATAATGGAAAAGCATCTAACTGGAAATCCGTATAATGGAAAATCGTCTAATATCCCTGCCTCGCTCGCTGCGGCTATACATATAACATCAGAAACCGTAGTTAGACGTTAATCCAGTTAGACGTTTATCCATTATACAATTATCCATTATACGATATTCCGTTTAGATGCTTTTCCAGATTTTTATTTTAGGCAGATTTTAGACAATTATCCCATCAGACGATTTTCCAGTTAGACGTTCGTCCGACGCCCCGTTGCACGGTAGTAATGATACGTCTCGTGCGTCAAAATGGGTTGCTTTTATTTTCTATGTTGCACCATTGTTACTTCTTGGCATTGTTAACAGCTGATCGATATGCTGATGGCATGATCCTAGGCATTTCCTAGCAAAATTGTGCCTCTCCGTCCCGAGATAACCTTAGCAGTTGAAAGGGACTTTAATTCGACAATTTACGATGCTGATGATGCCTATCTTTTTTTCGAAACTTTCTCTTGCATTCACGAATTCTTAATTTTAGTCACCTTGTGCTGAATGCGTTTCATAGCGCTACGACGAAGTACGGACGCGCATCAGGCTCACGATAAAAATGTCGTGGGTGAAATTGCAATTAGGCCTAAGTATAAAGACTTGAAGTTGTGAAATTTCGGTGTGGGTGTTCATAAATTGAGAATACAGCGTTTGGAACTTTTACCGTGTCAGGAAATTCAGGGGGGAAACGTGCGCTTTTCTTAAATGAAAAAGAAAAGAAAAAATGATAAAAAAAAAAAGCCAGCCCGAGCGAAAACCATTCCCCTCCCGTCTAATTGGGCAGCGCCAACTATGCTGAGCCAGTGCATTGGCTGCAGTTCGATGATTTGGGCCAGTCCTACTCTGGAGCTAAGGAAAGGGAGGGAGGTATAAAGATGGTGGATGGCGTTGTGGCAGGGGGAAGGTAAATCTTAAAGGGGGGAGGGGGGCGTCGTCGTCGTCATCTGTTGTTTTGTATGTGGTGTGCACAACGCGTCATTACGGAACCTATTTTGTATTTTTTTCCCCCATTGCTTTAAAATGTGACCTTGCCCGTAGGGGGTTAATGGATTGTAATCCTGTCAATCAATAAATCGATCTGCAATGTACATATAGATCATGCTTGTTTGTGGCTGACATTTTAAAAGCCTTTAAGGTGTCGTCGTTACAACAAAAGCTTAGGGTGGTTTTTTTTTTTTTAATGTTGTTGCAAGTAAGTAGGATGTTTTTGCGTGTTAAATTAAGAAGTAGCTTTTTGGCATTTTGATGAAATGTGTAGGAATGACAGATTATTAATTTGAAGAAAACTTATAACTTAGGGGTGGGGGAAGCAAACAACATATCGAAATTTTGAAGTGTTTTAAAGGGAAATACATATTTCGACGCATTCTTTTAGTCTTCCGTACAGCCGAAAAGGCCGGGAAGACTATAGAGCCGTCCGTGGACTTTAAAAAAACGCGGCAAATTAGAAAAGCCTCTTTGCTTCCTTACACTACTTAATAGGTTTTTTCAGCTTAACTCAATGAAATAATAATTAAATAAGATTTGATTCGTCGCATTCCACTACAGAAAGACGCCATCGTAAAAAAAAAAAAAAACCGAATTCGTTAACAACACACATTAGCGTCATTAAAAAAGCTCTCGACACCATGTTGCATGAGTGAATAGGCCTACTCTCGAACCCAATTCTCCTTTGGCTGCTACTTACGAAATTAAAACGGCAGTTAAAAATTAGGCTTAAAAACTGACAATTACGCCTAAAATCTAAAACTAGGCCTAAAAGCTAACACATTTTTAACCAGCAATTGTAATGGTTACTACTTTTAGGTTATATAATAGAGATCGGTGTTGCAGTGCGTGATAGAGGGTTACGCCTCAACACTTTCGTTGAAAAAGTGGCGGCGGTTGTGACGATGTAGTCGCTGCAGGCACTTGTTTAACTACTGAGGTTATTTTATAAAAGGACAAGTTTGCGAATAAATTCTCGTTCACGTCACGACCGATTAAAATGAGCAAAAAACGGCTTTGCCTTAGAAAGGAGCATTTGAGCTCATATCCCCATGGAATTCGGAGCTGTGAAGTCACACAAATAAACATCGGATTAAAGCTCACTCGAATGAAACGAACTATAATTTGAACTACAATTCCTGGGAACAATGATTGTTTTTATTCGTTGGTAACCAGAAATTGAACACACTTTGCATTCGAATTGAGCTACGTCCGAGTGTGAGTGTGTGGTTAATTTGGACATTATGCAGGCGACTTGTTATTTGGGATTTGCTTTGTCTACTTTTGTGGATTTACGTTTTAATTTTGATTCGTGTGAGGGCTATGTGAATTTTGAGTGGACATTTGTAACATGTTAAACATGCAGGTGTTTTCGTGTTCAGGGCGTTTGTTTTTATTCGTCTGAAAATTATCAGAAAGCGAACGTAATTTGTGTTTAAAGTGGGCCATGTCTGTTAATATGTATGTTGGAGCGTTTAATTTGTGTATTATACATGATTTTTATTATTTTGGGGATATGTGTTGTTCTCTTAGAGTTCAAATGAATCCATGATCTGGAACACGTGATGCGGAACACGACATCACATCTTAATGCCCTTTTGAGCAATATGGTTGAGATTAACATTAGTTTAGTCGCAAATATTGCCCACTACTTAGTTTGACGTCTACGAGCTTCCTTGTAGGCGAAATACAATGAATTTGGCGATAGTTTCCCATATTTTTCACAACCTTTCCAAACCTTCAAGCCAAACTTTCCCAAAACGCTGTTACTGCTCATAAAGCTTAATTCCGAGTTACCCCCATCACCATCACCAAGCAAGAAAATAAAATATGGACGAATAACCCCTATAGCGAAAAATGACGGAGAATTGCTGCATTGTTGCTGGATGAAGAACTAACGTACTCACTGAGTAGTATCCCCATGAGAACAAAAACTATTAACTGAACAAAATTCGGTTTAGAAATAAGTGTTAGAGCTCATATCCCCATGGAACTTACAGCTGTGAAGGTACCCAAATAAAAACGGATTAGAGTTGACTCGAACGAAAGTATAATTTGAACACCAATTCCACGGAAAAGTGATTGTTTTTATTCCTTGGTAATAACAGAAAGTGAACGTAAATTGTGTTAGAAACTTTGTGTGCCTTTAATTTGTATTATACAGACGCTTTTTTTTTTT
>JAHWFP010138079.1:0-15340 GCA_023313725.1 Lithobius niger | reverse complement strand
AGGGCGCAAAAAGACGTGGAGAACTGGTGGCACCCTTCAGGCGACATCTGTTAACTAAAATTTTTGCTCCTAACGTGTCCATATAAAACGGTACTACAGATCCAAACTCACCCTAGTATATACAATTTCTAGAATTGCGAGCTCTCAGTGCCACATTTTCAAGCCGAGTGGTCATCATGGCTAGCCTCGACTGCCAGGACTGCCGCCAAGGGTAGCGTGAGAGGCTACCATGCTCCTTCAGCGGCTACGGTAAACTATTCTGGCCAATTATGGACAATATTTCGGCCCCTACGATGATCGGAGGTTTCCCGGTTCAAATCCCTGGGATTGCTTCTCCCTTTACCAGATATTTCCTCTTGTCAAAAGAGTCTGGCAATGTTCAAAATTGAGCCGGTTCAGCCATAAGAGCTTTTAATTGCTTCGGCTGACTTACGGCTCAAAGAAATTAATTAAAACAAAAAAGTAATGATATTTTTTTTTTCAGTACGACCAAGCAATAGAAGCATGCATTCAGAAGAAAACTGAGTCTCCCTCTGACGGTGGTCGTCCAGTTGTTCCAGGAGGACTAGCAGGGGCAAATCTTAATAGGCTGGTAGGTCGAAATATTTGTAAGGTTACGAGGTAATTACTATTTCTACCAAAATTGCTATTCCACAACAAACATAATACTGCAAACTGAAAACTGTGGTTCGTTTCATGTTTACAGTAAAGTACACAGAACAGTTGTCAAAACAGCGATGGAGTACAAATATACGCGTTTCCTTTAACGTGTTGATGCAGCATGTCAATGGGCAAAGAATGAATAAAAAGGAGGAAAAAGGTTTAACTAGTGATTTTCCTTTCAAATGCTACCAATTGTGTGAATGAAAGTAAGCCAAGGCTATATATAGTGTTTTGCAAGACCAAGCTGGATCAAGTAAAAGCTTTTGCCGGAGATTTCTAGCTAATGGTATATAGTTGAACTAGCATTACTTCAAAATATGTGAGTAAAAAGTTGTAAAAGCTGGTGATTTTTCAAGCGTGGTCTAGCTGGCATAAACATGATAATGGTAAATATATAAAAGAGAGAGAGAGAGAAGAACACCACATGGTTGTCTGTTCATTTCCTTGGTAACTTGAACGAAACATCAGGTAGTTCACTACCTTCCATGCAGAGAACGTAAATATTTCTATCGACGCCTTTTTACCTTTTCAACTCCTATAGAATGCAGCACCGTAGAATCTTCGAGCAATATGAAGAAAATGGAGCAGTGAAATTTGCCGCCATATTGGCACCAGTATGGGTTTTGGAGGGCATAACTACAAGGTGCACTACATAAAAATGCAGGGAAAAACAACTGAAGAGCGGATTTCTTAGCTTAAAATGACGTTGTTTTCTCCAACAACAAAAATCGCGCGTTTTAGGTATATGAAATCACCCTTAACAGCATCGGCTTCAGTATGACGCCCTTCCGTTTCTCTCTGCAGTGCCCCTTGCAGCTAACCCATTAAGGCTCCAGCATAGAGTTATACACAATATACGACGTCGTGTCACTGCTCTATAGCGGTAAATAAAAAAATGGAACAACACTATTCAGAGCAGTGCCGCGATTTTCATAACTAAAACGAGATCACGTGACGCACATCAGCCTATTGGCTGACGGAGAATCTGGAACGTGGATGCTGTGTTTAGAATACGGGCAACGAAATTGTGAACACGTGCTTGTATAAGGCTATTATGAAATGACATAATCATTACTGACTTGTAAATCCGAAATCTAAATGTTCTAACCTACATCATACATAGATTTTGCAATGAAGTGTTATGTACACGATCAAAAAACTTTGAGGAACTAAGACACACTTACGTTACTGTAAACACACATACACACGTACATATGTTACTTTACAATAACTGACTGCATCATATGTTTTAAAACTTTTCTCTGTCGGGAAACAAAAGTTGTTGGTTGCATTTTTAACAGTTTAAATATTAATAATTGTTCAATGCTGCAGACCCACTTACCATGTGCCCAATCATGATCTAGACACACGCTAGTGTGTCGCCGCCAAGTAACAGTAGATCATCCCATTGTAGACATCTGATTGTTAAAAAAATTGATTGTTAATGATACAAAGGCGGCTCACTAGCTGACATGTGTCTTAACTGTAAGCAACTGAAAGCTGCGGCCTTGCAGTGCTAGAAACACCGGTTCTCGTCAGATCCCCGAAGTTAAGCAGCATTGGGCTGGATTGATACTTGGGTGGGTGACCACCTGGGAATCTGGCTGTTGCAGACATAGGGCCTTAGGGCTTCGGGCAGATGACCGGGAGTGGTTAACCCTTTTAACTGAAAGCTTATTTTGGCATGTTGAGGATAAATCCCAATGCGACAGAAATGTTTCAAATTGTAGACACTGTAAGGGGAAGGGTCAGAGATTAAGAAAAACCAAAATTTAAAGGATGAGTGTCCACCAATCATAGAGAAAAAGATGCGTCAATAACGTTGTATTTATGTTACTGTCTAGCTAGCTAATAAGATTTTTCCCATGTTAAATCCCATAGACTTTTTGGTCATGGCTAGCGCAAAATTGAGAAGGCCTACGTACCTGAACTTTTGCACACGGATGCATGGTGATCTGAGGATGGTCCTTTTGTTGGTTTGGGGGTTGTGGTGGTCAGGACAAATGCATGGGAGGGTTTTGAAATTCGCCACCGGCGAATTTAAACTTCGTTTCTTTTCCAATTTGCAACCAAAGATTTTAAGCAACAATGGCTTGAACAATCGAGACTGGTGCTTAGATTTATTGTAAAAGCCTGGACGAACTAACAACTGAACTGTAACGAAGGACAAAATAAAGAAACATTAATGTTGCCGTGGATTGCGTAAGAATAAAGGGATGCATGTTAGATGACGGTTACGCAAAGATGCGAGCATACACGAGCTAATGGGTTTTTTGTTTATAACCCAAAAATAAAATGCTTCGCGTTCTGCTGTTTTAGTAACATCGACCTTCGGGGGTTTCTGCATGACTAAATGTAAACGAAATCTTGAAAAATTAAGGGGAAGGTTCAGGGATAAACAAAACAACTGAAGGGGATGCGCTGATTGAGTGAGCGAAGCGAACGAAATCAGCGATTGTTAGCCAGTGTTAAACACGATCGGATTCGAATGAAATTCGGTAGGTTCTTTGATACAAGGCTGAACGATGTAATCTACTTCATTTTGCGATGATACCTTTTGGTGTGTATGGGGTGAGGATGGAGGAAGGGGGCGAAATTCCAAGCAAAGCAATGGGCAGAAATCAAAAGTGGAGCACAGGGAAGAATTGTTCACAGTATTGTTGTTCAGAGTACAATAATTGTTCAATAGTCGTAGTGGAGCACAGGTAAGTATTGTTCACAGTACTGCTAATTAGTCGTAGTCCAACAATCTCAAATGTACAGAGAAGGTCATACACCTGAAACTTTTCAGTAAGTTGTGTTCCCATTTCATGAGGACATTCATCTTATTGCCAGTGGCAGTCTTATTTGTTTTTTGTTATTTTTTAATTATAATTTTTCTTTAGCTGTTGAATAGTGATTTCTTATCCGAAATTTCTAACACATACTTAATTTATATTTGATAGGAGTGTCGTGGGTACTTACGTATGTAAAATGTGAGTTCAGAGTCTAATTAATGATATAAATTTCTCTTGAAGATCGTTGGTCTCAGTGTTTTGAAACACTGCAATCATCTGAGGAAAAAGTCCATTTTGAGATGGAACCAGTTCGATTCCGTACCAAAATCTCTGAGGATGCCTTTGCTAGAGCTATAAATTTTTGCTTTAAGCACTAGCATAAGCATATTCACTTCGTTTTAAGCAATTACTAGTTCTAGAAGCTCTTAGGTAGAGTGTTTAAACTTAAAACTAGTAGCAAATGCAAGATTTTTATTCACACTGGCTAATGTGAGCATCGCACTTTTTATAACGACACTGGTAACTAAAAATTAATGTCAACAACAATTTCTTCTTCATCTTGCAGAAAAAGATGTGTGCCTTTAACGTCAAGACCGGGGTAAGTTTCGTTTTATGCAGCCATTCAAGCAGCATGATATGAGTGTATATGCACGATTTTTAAAGCTGTTAGTCTTAATACTACCTAATGTAGTTTTATTTTCTAGCAAAGGCTCGCCTCCTGGTTATTTGGCTTCTTCAAATGTTGACTATGTTAGGGGTATAAATGGGCGTATACAAGCAAACAGTGAGCTCTCACAGCCAATAGAGCTATCTCAACCGGCTGCGAGTCGAAATCGAAAAGTGACATCTGGCGGCATTAATTTCTGTGCGTTCCAGCAAAACAATGGCGGTCTCCGTGTCGTGTTTTGGTGATGCAATAATTAAATTGTTGTATCGGACGTACGAAACTTATTCTTACCGCAGTTCTTGTGTTTAGTTATTGTGTAAGTGATCCAAAAGTAAAGCATGCATGTCAAAATTGATGTAATTGCCCTTTAAACATTGCTATAACATTTTTGTCATTTCTAGCTATTTCCAGAGTTTGGTATTGTCGCACAAAGAACAGCTTGTAGCAGTGATCAGACGACGGTAGAATAAAGAGCTGCTGGCAACGAGAATTCAAAATCCAATATGGAGCCCATTTCGGTGTTACCGAATCGTAAACAAACCATCGAATGCCGGCATTCCGAAATTAGTTCGCCATTTTATATGGTAGTAGGAATTGTTTTCTTGTTGTGTTAAATTGACGCTGTACGCATCGTACGCATCTGTACGACGTGCGCATCGCTGCACGCATCTTAGGGCGCGTTTACGCAGCGTCTCGCCTTTGCATTCTCGCAGCTAGAACTCAATCGCGATGGCAAAGGTGACATTGCCATGGTAACAACGCTATATGGATTAGCTAAATCCGACATCGTTTGAGTAAATACTTGCAGTCTTATAATCCGTGCCAATAATATAAAGAATTCCTGATGACAAAACAATTTTCCCAAACACTTCTGAACTCACGTTATTTGCTGTTTTCGTTGCGAGGGGGCAGACATAAAACCGCCACCATGTTGGAATTTGAGGTGATTTCTAGCTTCTAGCAGCGAGAATGCAAAAGCGAATGGTTGCGTAAACGTGCCCTTATTTCGTGTCGCGAGGGGCGAGCGACATGGCAGCGGTTTTGGTCTGCCAGCTCGCAACGAATCGAGTCAATAATTGAGTTTGGAAACGATTGGGAAATTGTTTTGTCAGGAGGAATTCTTTATCTTACTGTCATAAATAATAAGACTGCAAGAATTGGCTCAAACGAAGTCGGATTTAGCTAATCCAGGAAGCGTCGTTACCACGGCAACGACACCTTTGCCATCGCGATTAAATTTCAGCTATACGAGAATACAAAGGTGAGTCGTTGCGTTGCCTTAACGACGAGAAGCAGCCAGCAGATTTAGTATTTTAACCAAATAAAAGCTAGTGAGCGAGAAAATTGTCGTTGCGCAAACCCCTTCTTACAGCCTTCCCTCTACGAAACTCTGAATACGAAGCCATGGTACGCCATTTTGTCTTCTCTCTTTTGGCTATCTGCAAGGCTCTCCCAGATAGGTTGTTACATCGATGATTACGATTTTTGTTTATTGATTAGCTTATGTTCTTTAACTGAACATTGTATTCTGGGTGGACTCAAACATTTCTGTACTGGGAATAATTCACATAGTATATAAAACAGTTTCATGAATTGATTATTAATTTGTGTTGTTTGTCATTGTAGACGGATGGTCCACGTGGCAACCTTGATTTTGCAGCAATGAAAACAAAACTGGCCGAAGTTGTTAAACCTGACGTAAGTAGTTTTGTTTTCAATTTACATATTACAGATGTTTGCAATGGGCCCGCCCCCCCCCCGTGCATAGTGGGCCCACGTAGTCAAAAAGGTCATATCGTTCAAATCACTCTCCTTTAAAATTAGAGACTGTTGTTTACTCGTCAAAATTTACATCATACACCTACCCGACAGCAGCTATGGAGTTACAAGTTCAATTGTCCCCCGGATGACAAAAAACCACAATGCATACAAGAGACAGATTTAATTTTCGGAAAATGGTCACTAAAGCATGTTTTCCTTGATCACAATAAAACACAGAATACTATAAAATACAGGGCCACAACAGGTCTTAGGCTCAGTGGGCCGCCATGTTGGATCACTTACCCTGGACAACTGGGCTGTTTTATTTGCTTTACAATCACAAATTAATCGAGTTTGGGATTGAAGCTTCGTTCCTCGCTCACGGTAAGGGCTCTTTTACGCAACGACTTGCCTTTGCCTTCTCGCAGCTAGAAGCTAGTAAACATCTGAAATTACAAGATGGCGGCGGTTTTAGTTCTGTCGGGTCAAACAATCAATAATGTGAGTTCAGAAACGACTGGAAAAATTGTTCCGTCAGGAGGAATTCTTTATCTTTTTTTCACGAAAGATAAGACTGCAATCACTTACTGTCGGATTTCCCTAATCCAGGTAGCGATGTTACCATGGCAACGACTAGCTTCTCCGCCATCGCGATTAAATTCTAGCTGCCAGAATGCAAAGGCGAGTTGTTCCGTAAAAGCGCCCTAAGGCAGGTTAGCTGACTGCTTTCCCGGTATTACTTACACGCCATAAGCCGTCCAATATCGTACGGCTTGAGAACCGAAGGGAATTGGTATCTTAAAACCTGTATGAGGGAAAATTAGTATTTTACTCAGCTGCCTGTTAATTTTACAACAGAGAGGAAAAATAACGAAGCATCACGATTAAATTTGCGAAGTCTGGCACGCTGAAGACTTCTCTCGCATGCGCTTTCTTCAGATACCAATTCCTGTCGGTTCTCAGGCTGTATGTACGGTACTGAACGGCGCCTGGCGTGTCTTTCCCTAACTAATACCGGAAAAGCGCAAAGCTGATAGGCCTGGAGTGGATCGGGGAACGCAGTTGGCTTTGCTGTCGCCAGGTAGATTGCTGCAGCGATTGTGTTGCATTCTGGGAGAAATCAGGGAAAGTGGTGCCAGGAATGCATTTTTTTTTCATGATTTTTCTGGTGAATTGTTTGAAAACTCCGGTGTCCCCCTTTTAATCCGATTTTTTTGTTGCTTTTTGTGAGACGGAATTAGCATTAGGAAATTGAAGGGAAGAAAATGTGTTCACGATACAAAAAAAAATTGTAAAAAAGAAAAATAGAAAGCGAATTGTTTTGATTTTTTTTTTGCCAGTAGGTAACGAATTAAGGGCTTAACCCCTTGGGTTATGGACGTGTGCGCCGGTAGATGGCGTTAAATTACAGTATAAATCTGTAGAGATTGCACTCTGTCTCGACAAAATATGAACTTAAAACAAGTGAAATTAATTCCGCAGCTTAAAGTTAGGTTGTCACCAACAGAAAATTTTCAGAATCTACCGTAGCGCCATTTAGCGGCAGTGATCTCGTTAACCTTTACAGCTTGCACGAGTACGTGTTAAATTTTCAGTCATAACTTAAGGAGACATGTGGGTTATTTGTTTCTTTAAAAGAAATGGCGTTGTGCATTCTTTTTGCTTGATTCAAGAAAATGCTAGATAATGCTGACGGCGCTATATACTGCAGACTTGGATTCCGTGACAACCTGCCATTAAAGGCAGGTATTTACCTACGGCAGCGAAAGATAACAACATTGGTTCTCATTAATGCCTACGGCAATAATTACGGGCCGCGTCACTCGTTTTTATAAATAATTAAAAAAATAAACAAGGATGCACTAACTCTGTATTAGTAATTCAACGTGTCGTATGGTAGAATTTTTTTAAAAAGTGTAATTGACGTATGTAGTTAGAACGGCAGAATGCATCTGAATGCGTGGTGTACTGAACAATATCTACTGTATTGCACATTATATTAAACTAGTCGTGGACGTGCGCATGCTGCACACGCATACCTCCCGCCTATCCCCGCCTACCTCCAGGTGTTTGGTCTTTGGTTTTAAATTTATCAAACCGGAGCCCGAACATGTGAATGGCTCCCACATATGCCCTCTCCCCAACAATTACTTTAACCCCCAATCCCTACACTGCTGCCCCCTCCCGGATTCGCATACGTGTCCCCCCATACACGCTTGCCCGCCTCCCTCTCCCCGAAAACGTCGCCCCGTGACTTTCTCCCTTTGGTGCAGCCCCGGAAAAGTCGCTGGCGTGTGTTTGACTGAAGGCCAAAAAAAAAACCTATCACTGAGAAATCCAGCATTCAGTAAGCAAGTAATCCCATGTTTAAGTTAATCCTTTGAAACAATTCACTTCGGTAGCGCGTATTGCCCGCCACACACACACTTGCCCTGGCACCCTCTCCCGCACCCCCCGTCACATTTCCCCTTTGGTGCAGCCCCGGAAAAGTCGCATGCGTATGTTTGACTGAAGACAAAAAAAAAGCCATGAGAAATCCAGCATTCAGTAAGCAAGTAACCCGATGTTTAAGTTAATCCTTTGAAACAATGCACCTCGGTACCGTGCATGACGACATTGTTGCAAGCAACGATTGTTGCTCCACCTTGAATTTAGTTTTTTTCTTTCCGGTCTTCCTTCCGCGTTTCTCGGTGAGCTGATGGCAATTTCGATTGTTGCTCGATTTACGGCTGCCTGGGTTCTGCATCTTTTCCGATTCTGTTGCAGGATTAGGTTTTCTGAGACGGTACTTCAGATCCTTGGTGGTCTCTCACCCAATCGCATTTGAGATTGGCTGGAAACTGTTTCAGGCCTCTCAGGCAAGTGTCTCAGTCTTCTTGGCCTGGGTGCCCGGTCATTCAGAACTGCCGATGAACTTGCCCGTCTCGGTTACGAATCCAGAAGCCACCCTGTTCTCTTTCCTGTTGGCCCGAGGGATTTGGATCCAGTTGTTTCTGCGGTTTCTAATGGGGTGTGGCAGGCTCGGTGGAGCGGAGATTCCACGGGGCGTACGCTTTATAAGATACACCCGTCAACCTCTGTACCTGTTGCTATCGGGCACCGGAAGCTTCGAGAATCTGGTCTGATCTCGAGGCTGCGCACGGGACATGTCCAGCTGCGGGCGCAGCACCTTTACCGGCTTGGGTGGTGTGACTCACCTATCTGTGTCTGTGGTACGGGGACCGAGACTGTTCGACATTTTCTTTTTTCGTGTCCTCTGTGGCAGCACACCAACGCCGACCAACTGGGTGACGAGGGCGTCCGTATGCGTGAAGTCGTGGGGGTGCCCCCACATTTGGCGTCATTGCGACATTCACCTAGGGTAGTGTTAGACTTTTGGAGAGCCACAGGCCGTTTTACTTGATTGCTCCCCCCCCCCCCCCTCGTTTCCATTGGTATATTATGTGGGGTTTCACTGCGGAGTTAGGTGCGGTTGTTTGGTTGCTTGGTTTTCTAGTTGTTATAGTTTTAAGTTAGGTTAAGCTAGTTAAGTAGGTTAGTTCTGAGCGCATGATCTCTGGGGTCTTTCAGCTCAATAAAGTTAAAGTTAAAGTGAAAACAATTCAACTCCTTTCTGGAAGTGAACATTTAGGAAATAAGTACGCGTTTCCATCGTATTAGGCTGCCAATTTCGAGGCCCACTCCAATCGTCGTTTGGTTTACAGTTGTCTGGTTTAGTAGACACGGGTTGTTTTTTTTTTTTTTTTTTAGCTGAAACGCCGACAATGGCACAGTCCACGCGACTAAAACTTTGTTGGCCGCTTTGGTACCACAACAATACCAAAAAACGAACCCAAAAACCGTGCGCCAGGTCTGGTAAGTGGCGCCATCTTTTCGAAGACTTTGGGAAAAGTGCTATAACCCGAACTTGTAGTCCAAGGACTTGAGGCCCAGAGAAGCTCAACGTCACCGAATTGCTACGTCTTGAAACAATTTTGCACTCAATCTCAAGGACCCATGGGTGACAAACAAACAACCGCTCAAAGAAACGTTTCAGGAACAGAATACTGGATGCCGACTCTAAGTATAGGCCGCAAAACTTTGCAGGCTAAACCAACCAACTCAACTGAAGGGTTCAAAGGGTTTTAACGAGCGTTAACCACTCCTGGCCATCTGCCCGACGAAGTCCTAAAGCCCTAAACCTTCTGCCAGCTAAAAATGCCACATACCACGCGACAGGCATAGTTTGCACGGTTACAATGATATACAACATGTACCGAAAATTGTTTTCTAATTTTTGTATTGTTAACATTGCTTTTTATCGCTTGATAAAAAAAAATGTTAACAATACAAAAATTATGATCAAAGGGTTTCAAAGGGTTTAACGAGCGTTAACCACTCCTGGTCATCTGCCCGAAGCCCTAAGGCCCTATTATGATTGTAGATGAGTAACAAACGAAGAAACACTGAGTGTTTTAACGCTATATTTTAAATCAATAAATCTTTTTTTTTTCTATCTGAATAACAGAAATTGCAGACTGTCACTGATGCACTCGATGGTTGCAACGGAAAGCGTGATGCTCTTTTCTTCCTGTGCTTCAGCAACGAACTAAAGAAAGTAAGTTATTCTTTGTCATTTTCCGAAATATTACTAGTACTACTTCCTTTATGAAAGGGGGAGATCTATTCTTTCCATCAATCTTAACCGAAATTATTTAATTAAAATAGGGACCGTGCTATGCCCATTTGAAGGCGAAGAAATAATGGCGTAGCTGCAAAATCATATGTTGATTTTAGAATTCAAAGAGCGTTTGCAAACCCTCTAATACTCCGAAATGGACATTCTTAGGATATTCTGAAAGCTGGGGATCTATTCTTTCCATCAATCTTCTCCGAAATTGTTTTTAACTTAGATATGGACCGTTCTATGCTCATTCAAAGATGAGCAGATAATGGAGAAGGGGCAAAATCGTATGTTGATTTTCGAATTCAAAGTGATCTTGCGAGCCCTCTTATAGTCAAAAATGGACATGCTTAGGATATTCTGAATGGTTGGGATCTATTCTTTCCATCAATCAGAACCGAAATTGCTTAGCTTACATAGGGACCGTCCTATGCCATTTAAAGGCGTAGCGGCGAAAGTGTATGGTAATATTTGAATTCAAAGTGGTCTCGCGAGCCCTCTAATAGCCCGAAATGGACATGTTAAAAATATTCAGAAAGGTGGGAATTTATTCTTTCCATCAATCCTAACCGAAATTATTTTCTAGTGTATAATTTTCGCTGATGGCTAGTTTCCAATTTTCCACAGTTAACAGACACATGTCTGCTAATGAGGCCGCGTCTTTATTATCAAAATCATTTTTAACGACGTAAAATAAACTTTGCATGAACAAAATATGACGTCATGTTTGTTTATTCATGACGGTCATGAACCAACAACGGTCATGAACCGACTATGACATCGTTGTTGTTAGCTCTTGGCTATTGACCCATTTCGTCACCTGATGGTTCTTCAACCCCATTTCCGATTCCAGATTTTACTTATGATAAACCTTTTCCAGACACCCGTGCTATTCTATGCAAAATTTGGTCTGGATAGTCCTTGTGGTTATCGCGTGATGAGTGGTCTAAGATTACATTGGGGTGTTATCATACGGAGCCTCGCTCAGCTTTCGGTCTCGCTCCGCGCCAAAAATACCCGATTTTTTTATATGAATAAAAAAAAAAAACCCGGCTCCGAGTTGTACTTGGTCAGCATAAAAAATTTCATAAAAATGGGTCAGTAGTTTGGGCATGATGTTCTTACAAAGAAACCCCAGTGAGTCACCGGAAAGGAAGGGTGCAGTGAGAGAAGATGGAATTTTTTTCTTTCTCATATTATTAGCGTTTTATAATACTAACAATTTCTAGTGTGGAGACCAAGGAAGTAAGTTAACTAGTTTTCCAATTATATGAGAAAAACCGAAGTGCTTCTAAGCACGACTGGAGCCTGGACCCAATTAGATCTATCCCAATACCTCAGATGGCAGAGCACCCAACTAGTGAGCGGATGGTGTTTGGTTTGAGTCCTGGTAGGAACAGTTATCTCTTTCTTTCTCATGTTAGTGTCTCTTGTATTCTCACTATAGACCGGTCTTTAGTGACGTCATTATGCTTCGTTACTTTATGTATTGTTAAGACCATTGTTCTTGTATTTTGAAACTATTGTTCGCAGTGTATTAATATACTATGCATCGGTTTTTTGGAGTCCATCACAACAGTATTTAAAAAAATGAGTGTGTACAGCGTAATAAGATATGTCTGTTGCAAATTTGGAATTAATCGAGACAACTGTATGAGTGAAAGGTTTGAAATTCCGACACTGCAACATTTCCGGAAATCCATTGGTCTAAATTTTTTTTATAGCACATACTATACTTCATAACAAAATTCATTGTGCTTATCTCTTAAAAAAAATTCTGTATCCAAGTTTCATCAGTTTCAACTAGATTTAAAAATTTGTTGGGATCCCTCTCGTCAGAAATCAATACAAAAAAAAATAGACTTTGGCATCAAACTTTACCAGAATTTTGCAACAGACACAACCTGAATCATTTCCGACATGTTTAAGCTGGAGAGCAACCATTTCACAACTGCAATGATGTGGGCACTTCGTCGTTGTCACTGCCTCCCTCTTTGAAAAAATGCTTAACATAAATAAATAAATAAAATAACTTTATCATTTGCTGTTTAAGTAATAAAATTAATAAATAAGTATATTTATATATCTACGATGATCTGTTTTGATCTCTAGGTCTGCAACGAAGGATTACCGCTTCCATCAGGGCCACCACGATTGAACCAAGGAACTGGAGCAGAGTGATGGTAAAACGCCTAAACTCTCTGAATGGATAATCGCCGTAGAATTTTGATCACTAATGGGCACCAAACCGGACACCAAACGGGATTTTAGTGCGTAAATAACTAGTCGACCTTCCGTCAATAAAATGGGCATAATATAAATAAACAAAAGTATTGACAAGTGTTGATCTTTGTTTTGCTTCTTTTTTCGTTAAACCCGTTGAGGACATCTGCAGAAAACTGTAGGGTTTTTTTTTTTCATTCTGTAGAAATAGCAATAGAAATAGAAAAGCCATAAGAAGCACCACCCACCCACCCAAAACAAACATTAGCGATCAACAAACAAGCACATCAAAACGAGATTTGAAGATATTAAGAGATGGGGCACAAGCAACATGAGAGGGAAGGGCATTCCAGGCATGGACAACCCTTTCCGTAAAGAACTGGTAGCGAAGTTTAGTCCGGGACACAAAACCACAGATGCGAAAAGGATGACCACGAGTAAAATTGAAATTTGGTGAGAAAAAAAGATCAGAGTTAAGGTTTAGGAGGTTATGAATCAGTTGGTAAGTAAGGCTCATGTCCCCGCGATGAAAGCGGGTTTGAATGGTAGTAAGTTGAAGCTTACGTAGGCGATCTAGGTAGGGCAGAGAACGAATGGTGGGACATGGTAAGGCGCCGCTGACAATTTTCAAGACAGTTCAATGAGTAAAGCTTGTAAGGCCGACAGATTTGAGAGCAATAATTGTAAAGTGGAAGAAGGAAAGTTTGGAATGAAACAGTCAAAAGGGAAGGCGTGAGATCAGAGAAACCCCTTAGAATGAAATGTGCCTTGCGGAAAACTTTAGAGATGACACTTTCAGTGTGAAGATAGACATTAAGAGAGCTGTCAACAGTGATACCAAGGTCCACATGACTAGCAACAGGAGTAATCAGCTTTCCAGACATATACGGTAAGGAAAATGTGGGTTATTATGACCAAAGTAAAGAACATGGCATTTATCAGTGTTAAAGACAAGAGAATTTGCAGTTGACCAATCAGCGACACGTTGGATATCATCTTGAAGCAACTGGCAAGAGACAGAGTCAGAGAAAAGTTTCAAGTCGTCAGCGTAACAGACATTGGAGGATAGAATAACAGAAGGCACGTCAGATATGAAAATAATAAAAAGGGTAGGGCTAACAACGGAGCCTTAAGGCACTCCCGAAGCCGCATGAAGCCAGGATGCATATGAACCACGAAGAACGACTCGCTGACGCCGAGATTGAAGATATGAATTGAGCCAGGAAATGATGCCAGGAGTGAAACCAAAGCGTGCTAATTTAGAAAGTAACTTAGAATGTGTCAAAAGCTTTGCTAAAATCGGAAAAAAACACGGTATGCCAAAATCAATAACTTTAGTAATAGGTTCATAAGTGGAGAAGAGATTGGTAAGGCAAGAGCATTTAGGAAGAAACCCTTGTCGGGTGTTCGGGGAGAATATTTAGTTGAAAACACTGAGTGAAAAGTTCAGAGTAGACCAGCTGTTCAAGGATTTTGGATATTGACGAAAGGAAACTGACAGGCCTATAGTTCGTGACAAGGCCTGGGGTGGTTTGGAAGGTAAGCCGATGCCAAACACCTATACATTCTTGCTGATACTGATACTGCTGGTGCGTCCAGAGGGGGTTTTCCGAGTTGTACGGAAACGCCCTTCGGTTTTCGAGGGGGCACGTTTTTAGCCTACTTCCACTTAGACATAGCCTGACCTGAATAAAGTGAACAATTACCGCTCACCAAAAAGCCAGATATGGTCCCAAAATAATCTGACAAGTGATAGCTTACGAGGCTCTACCCCAAGACTCCTGCTGGGGAGTTCATAGTGCCCCTCCCCCCCACACCCACAAGCTGGAAGGAGACCCTATACAACTTATTCGTAGGAAACCCCCATCCGAAAATCCTGCTAACAACCCTGGATACTGCCGTTACGTTGGGAAGCTTTGGTTAATAACGTTGTTAATATTTTTAACTTATTTTAAATGCAAAATGATCAGGTCCACTGTGTACTTGGTCAATCTACCCACGATACTACTAACCTGATGCAAGATGTTGTATTCTGGCTGCTGTACTTAGATTACATCAGCACAAAACCTTTGACATGGTGGAACAGGGCTGCATGTTTTCCGTTTTGCATGCTATAAGGGCTTCGGTTCGCCTTTTGTGAAAAGTGTTAAACTTCGGTACTGTGGGGCAAGACTCTTTTAAAGCTTAATGGCTCTCTCTTTAGTCCTTTTCCTTTCCAGCCTAGAATTCTCCAGGGTGATCCACTTTCAGGCTTATTGTTTTCACTATGTATAGAGCAGTGACATTTGCCGCCATATTGGCACGAGTATGGGTTTTGGAGGGCATATAACTACAAGGTGCACTACATAAAATTGGAGGGGAAAACAACGGAAGAGCGGATTTCTTAGGCTTAAAATAACGTTGTTTTCTCCAACAACAAAAATCGCGCGTTTCATGCCTAAGAAATCACTCTTCACAGCATCGGCTTCAGTATGACGCCCTTCTGTTTCTTTCCGCAGTGCCCCTTGCAGCTAACCCATTAAGGCTCCAGCATAGAGCTATACACAATAATACTACGTTGTGTCACTGCCCTATAGAGCAGTGAGT
>JAHWFP010138077.1:23912-40869 GCA_023313725.1 Lithobius niger | reverse complement strand
CCATTGGTCTTAATTAGAATGGCTACTGCAGCAGTTTAAAGATGTAACTTGTGATAAATAGGCGCAAAAAACGCAGCGCTACCACGTAGATAAACTGTCGTAATTTAGCTCCTAATTACAATAAATCGTTTTAATTACCTTTGTTGGAAAAGATACATCTCCATCTGATATATAAGCCAAATACATCCATATATCTTAATTAGAATGGCTACTGCAGCAGTTTAAAGATGTAACTTGTGATAAATTGGCGCAAAAAACACAGCGCTACCACATAGATAAACCGTCGTAATTTAACTACTAATTACAATAAATCGTTTTAATTACCTTTGTTGGAAAAGATACATCTCCATCTGATATCTAAGCCAAATACATCCATATATCTTAATTAGAATGGCTACTGCAGCAGTTTAAAGATGTAACTTCTGATAAATTGGCGCAAAAAACACAGCACTACCACGTAGATAAACCGTCGTAATTTAACTACTAATTACAATAAATCGTTTTAATTACCTTTGTTGGAAAAGATACGTCTACATCTGATATCTAAGCCAAATACATCCATATATATTAATTACAACTGCTACTGCATCACTTTAAAGATGTAACTTACAGTGAATTGGTGAAAATTTTTAACACATCTTGTTTTTACTTTTGGTTGCTTAACAACCTTAGGCTGAATTTTAGTGACCCCGGTCCATTTCAGTCCTGTGTGGTAAAGTACCAAATGTTTTATTATTATTTATTATTATTATTATTATTAAAATGCAGTGCTGCAGAATAGAGAAACGGCCACAACTTAGCTCCTAATTACGAACAAACTACACTACGGATTTGACCTGGTATTTTCTAGTTTTAAAAACGAACTCACGTTTATGAGCACTAATGTAAATCTGCCTCTGCCTTATAGGTATGTTTTAAAATTATGAAAAATACATGAATTTTGCCATCATTTGGTTATCTTGTCGTGTGGAGTCCGTGCACCTTTTTAAAGCATTTATTTTTTAACTCGGTAGACCTTAAAAACCTAGCATTTGACACCAAACTTACATACATTAGTATAATTTTTAATTTTTTTAATGTGTGGCACTCATTTTAAAAACAAAATGGCCACCGTGTTGGTTTTAGGGCAGGTTTCAGGTGGCAAAGTAAAAGTTTCCTAAAAGTTTCTCATGGGTGTGGAAATGAAGTACACGAGAGATTGTGTTATCCTCACTAAGTGCACTTTTCTTGAAAAAATTTGCTGCTTACACACAGGACTACTTTGTTTGCAGCCATCAAGAACCTGATGATTAAGAAGCACATCCTGTTGTTTAATGTATTAAATGAAATGTAACACAACATTACGAAAAAGTTTTGAGCAATTTCCAAGTCTTGAACTTTAATGTGTTTAGAAATTATAAAACACACTCGAATTTTCCTACAATTGACCGCCATATTGGCTGCCATTTTGTTCGCCATTTTGGTTACCTCGTCGTGTGGAGTTCTGGTACATGTTTAGAGCATTTTTTTTTTAATTCGGCAGATCTTAAAACCTAGCAGTTGACACCAAACTTACATATATTAGTATAGTTTTAAATTTGTTTATTGTATGGTGGCCATTTTAAAAACAAAATGGCTGCCATGTTGGTTTTGGGACAGGTTTTAAGGGGCACCCTTTCCTAAAAGTTTATCATGGGTCTGGACATGAAGTACACCAGAGATGGTACTATCCTCACAAAGTACAGGTTTTTTTGCTTACCCCTAAGACTAAAACGCTGTGTTAATTTACAGTGAGTTTCCAGTGTCTACTAAACGAATGCAGCAAAACTTAAACAATTAAATGTTTTGTAAATAACAACAAAGCATAGAATTAAATATCAACAAAAATTTTAAACATCGCCTCGACATTTTAAAAGTGTAATTTCTCGCTATTTCCAAAATTTGCTAATTCTCGCACAACGAACAGCTCCTGGCAGTGGTCAACTGATAGAAACATAGCATCTCGGAGAGAATATAAAATTCAACATGGTGCCCATTTCGAGTTTGTCGAATCGAAACCAAACCATGGCTAGCATTCAAAAAGCAGTCCGCCATTTTGTACTGCAGTAGGAAATGTTTTCCCAGTTTTCATAAATCGGCGCCGTCGTACCACGTGTATCATACTTCGTGTTTCGAACCACGAAGAGAGGATCTCCTTCCACATCGTTGCCAAAGTTGCTAGGTAAAGACAACTCGAAGGCCACGTGCTCGGTTATATAAAGGCGAGGAGCAACAAGCGAATTTAATCTAAATAAAAGCTAGTGAACAACTAAACATCATTGAAAAACGCGCCCTCATTGCGATCAGCTATGTTTCTAAACAGAGTTAATATCAGCTAGGTAGTAAACAGTTACTTTGAGTGAAATTAGATGTTTTCAACATTACAGCGAGTTTGCTGAAAACAACGATACGACACATGATGAAACACTGGCTATCGTAACGACTCTCGGCGTATACATTTTCTCACTCACTAGTTTTTAGGAATTGTAGGAATTGTTTTCTTGTCGTCATAAACGACGCCATCGTGTCGCGAGCCACGCGGAAAGAATCTCCGCCCACATCGTTGCCATGGTTACTAGGTATAAACAACTCGAAAGCCACAATGTTTTAAAAGCGAGAAGCTACCAGCGAAAATCATTTGCATTCATCATTATAAACAATAAAACGGAAGAATTCGAAATTTGCCAATTTTAGTACCATTTCTTCTAACTTTTATGTCTATAGAGCACCGTCAACGCTGTCCGTTGTTCATGGCAACTGAACAACGCGTGCCGCCATCTTGTAGTGGTGGGGTAAATAATCGCGTATGAAGCAAGCAGATGACGTTACCTGGTTTAGCCATGGAGGAAGGAATTCGCTGGAAATCTAAACAAGGACGAACCTTCTACTCCTTTTTTTTTGCCGCAATCAGAAATCCGACAATCGTTAACCATCTTGATGGATAAACATGACACCAGCGCTGATGGCACGAAACAAGCCAAAATAACAAAATGGCAGAAAGCCAAGCCGTCTTCAAGCCAGAGGTGGGGCTCCACGGCCACATGATGACAGTACCGCAGCAAATTGTGACGTCACAAGTCGCTGCTCTATTGTCTACAATTTTTATTGTTTTCCCCTAAAAAGCACAAACATCTATCCTATTCTAAACAGGCAAAAATATAACATCTGAAAAATGCACGAGTTATAAGCTACAGTTAGGTTTACGCATTTGCTATGAACCATGCGCAATGGCTGTTTGCCGTGACGTCACCATGAGTTAGCCAATGACGAACGAGAACAACGGCTGTTCGGCCGTCTGATTGGACTAGCCCCGTCACGTGATATGCACGTCACAGCAAACAGCCATGGCGCGTGGTATAGTTTGTTCCACATTACGTTTGCAGGAAACTGACTGTATGACGCCACGTTTCCTTTCACTATGAGTGCAAAACATGTGGATATCACACTTGTAGACTCTGCACAGTTACTATTATAGAGTCTGCAAGTGAGATATTTACGTGCTTTTTTTTTTTTTTGCACGCGTAGCAGTAGGAAACGTGGTGTCATCATACAGACAGTTTCCTGCAAACACAATGTGGAACAAACTATAACAACGGCATCTAGAGGCAAAAAATGGTACTCACATTGGTAAATCCGAGGATGTACTACAGTACCGGTCGGATCTTGGATGAAAAATAGCACACGAGACTGGGTTGGACAATATGGCCACCGAAAGTGCCGCTGATGCAATTGATTTGCGTTGTTGCCGCATTTTGTCAACCGATGGCGACACCCTCCGTACAAAAATGATGCTTTCCTTGAAACACTTACTGGATAAACGAACACGCCGCTATTTACTGAGGGGGCTATGGGCAGTCGAGAAATTTAATAGATTTGTGGCAAAATACGGAAATTTATTTATTTGTACGTGTAAGCTATTTTCCGGGTGATTACTGAGACTAAGGACGCGTTTACGCTGCGACTCGCCTTTACATTCTCGCAGCTAGAACTCAATCGTGATGGCAAAGGTGACATTGCCATGGTAACAACGCTAAATGGATTATCTAAATCCGACATCGTTTGAGTAAATACTTGCAGTCTTATAATCCGTGCCAATAATATAAAGAATTCCTCATGACGAAACAATTTTCCCAAACGCTTCTGAACTCACGTTATTTGCTGTTTTCGTTGCGAGGCGGCAGACATAAAACCGCCGCCATGTTGGAATTTTAGGTGATTTCTAGCTTCTAGCTGCGAGAATGCAAAAGCGAGTGGTTGGGTAAACGTGCCCTAAGTTAGTGAATTACTAAGCTTTTTGTCAGTTGCCGCTTTTTGGTAGTAGATAGTGGGACCTCCGTGCAAAACTTCACCGATGCGATTTGCTAGCCAATTCCCGAACAGACCTCGAAGAAAATTGGTCATTCGTGGCGGCCATTTTGTCACCCCCCCCCCCCCCCGATAATGTTGTAGGTAGGGCCAGATAGTTTACTGGGCATAGGTAAATCTCAAATTGTTTGTTTTTATTGTATAAACTGCTGTATTGTTTTAATTGTTCTTTTTGTATTTAAGAGAGTTAAGTCTCAACAAAAACAGTAAATTGTAAGCAAAAAACCTGCCAAGTTTCGGCCAAAACGTCAACCATTGGCGCATTGCTACGATTTTTTTACGTGTATGGTTCGGCTATGTTTTACTTTTTCATTCGAATAAATATATACGTAGTGAATATTATAGAAACAATGTTAAAGATTTTTGTTACAATCTTTTGTTTGAATTACGTATAATCAATCTAAACCAAAAACAAAAAAATTTAAGCAAAAAAACCTGCCAAGTTTCAGCCATTGAACGTCCGTGATATCAAAAACTGCCAAGTTTCCACTCAGCAGACACACAACGCAACTTTAAAACTTGGCGCATTGTTACGTTTTTGTTTTAATTGAATGGTTCGGCTATGTCTTCTTTTTTCGAATAAGTATATACACAGTGAATTTTATCGAAATAATGTTACAGATTTTTGTTACAATATCTTTTGTTTAAATTACGTATATCAATTTAAAATAATTTCTTTGCAACTCTGACGGTGGCAGTTTTTTTAATACTGCAGATCGGGCTACACTCTAAACTTTTAGTGTGGCGTATAACGCAGTATTATTTGTGAACCCTTCCGATTTTGCTAGTACCACTGGTACTATGTACCGTTTGGTAACGGCTAGCTCGATATCCTCTCGGGTCGAGTGCACTCGGTGCAACCATACTCACTGGTTCAACATTAAGAACTATCGGTTTCGGCTGCACGCTAGTGTGACCAGCGTGAAGCACCGCCTCGGATTTATTCGGGTGGCTTGCCTGCGCTACCTGCGAGTAGCTCTGCCAAGCCAGCCTTGGTTCTACAGACAGGGATGAGTCGGCTGGCGGCCGGTAGGATCTCTGAGCAACCAGCAACATACTGACCTTCAGGGATGTTTTTAAAGTCAGCGGCTTGCGAGTCGCTTGGCCGCGGGGAACGCTTTCCCATTGAAAAAAACAAACGGGCAACGTTTCCGCTTGCAAGCGAGTCGCAAGCCGCTGACTTAAAAAAACATCCCTTTCGCTCCTTCTCTCACCAATCCTCGAAGGGAGTCGAACCTTCGACCCTGGAGGTGCTGCCCGTAGTCGGGGGTACATATGCGACATTATGTGCCTAATTTTGTCCGAATCCGGAGATTTCGGCCACAGCCTGTCGTAATACCCGCAAATTGCTTGGTCGTAACTGGACAAAGGTTTGTCAGGTGCCAGAGTCATTTGTTCCAGTTCCCTTTTCTCATCTTCATAATTCGGACCTTCGAATTCCAAATTAAAGTCATACTCAAAACCCTCCCAAGTTTTAAAAAGTCCAAAATCTCTAAACGATCTTTCTGCCTCGCCTTGCATTGCGAATGGAATGACGGTTTGTAACACGTACTTTTCTGCAAGTTTTAAAGCATCTGCGTACTTTGCAAAACTTTGCAAAAATTCACTCGGAGACTTTTCATCGCCATGCCCTTGGTACGTTGGCATGTCGACTTTAGGTGGCTTCACCTGAAATCCTTGAAAAGGATTTCGTGCAGAGGTGTGCCCCGAAAAATAATCCCTACGCTCATGGATTTCACCCCCCATTTTCGTAGTGTTGGCCAGTCCGACTGTGAGCCATTCTGCTCCCAGTGTTACTAAGCTTTTCTGGAGACTCATTGTAGTCATGTCGAGGTTCTCTATGACTCCACATGTCTACTTCCAGTTCTTGGTTAACCGGTTGTCTCCAGCTTACACGGTTACCGCACGGGCCCTGAACCACTCTGCACCATGTCTCCTTGTGGTTCACGGCCACGAGGATTCCGCACATTTCTGCCCGCTTCAACAGCACGATTTTGTCGTCTGTTGGAGGCAGAAGGTGTAGAGTGACATGGCCTCCGTACGTTCGTGTTTTGCTGAGAAGCAATTTGAGGTGGTGAGGTGCCATTCGCACCATTTCGGTCGGCAATAAAACAGCTTTCCAATTGTCTTAATACATTGACCTAATCGACCTAATCGCACGCAATCGTACCTCCCGGCATGAGCCAGTTAGTGGATAAACCTACTAGGGGTGGAAATATTTTGGATCTTGTCCTTAACCACGACAACAGGTTGGTATTTGACCTTGAAGTTGGGGTCCATTTTGGAAATAGCGACCATAATATGGTGTGTTTTTCATTAAATCTTTCTCTTACTGAGTTGAGGCAATCTTGGAGCCAAGCCCAGGCATGCGCCAAAGGGAAAGTCGATTTTCCTAAGCGAAAGGAATCCCTTACCAATGTAGCATGGGATGAGCTCATCTTTGCAGTACATCCACATATTGAACAGATCTGGAACTGCTTTTTGCAGATTCTGTCAGGTCACATTGATCACTGCCGTAGTGACCCTCGGCCATTAAAAATTGGGCATAAGGATGTTCCGGGACATATTGCTAAAATACGTAGACTCAAACTTAAACTTTGGCATAATTATAAATCTAACCAGTGTCCTACAACTTTGTTAGCGTATAACAAAGCGTATAATTTCGAAAAAATTATTCGATCTTGACGGAAACTTGGCTCAAGTCACAAGAAGTGGCGAGGGCAATCCATCATCACTGTTTAAACTGAACTCCTCATAACGCGCACTGCCACCTTTTAAAGTTGGAAACTCCTTCCTTACTGATAATAAGTAAAAAGCGAAAATACTCAGTGACGCTTTTGCCTCTAATTCAATTGTTGATGATGACAGAAACATCTGACCAATCCATTTTATGCCCACAGGTTTCGTTCCCACCTAACAAGGTCTATCAAGCCATTAATAAACTCAAACCAAGTAGGTCCTGCGGACCTGATGGTCTTTCTGCTTTCCTATTCAAGGACTTAGCTTGGGTTATTAGATACCCGCTTTCGAAGCTCTTTTCTTGTTCTTATACACAGGGTATTCTCCCTAGAGTATGGAGTAACGCACACGTGGTTCCGGTTTTTAAGAAGGGTTCCCCATCGGATCCACTCAACTACAGGCCAATTGCTTTGACGTGTGTGGCCTGTAAAGTCATAGAATCAATAATACGTGATACTCTGATTAGTTTTTTAAACGTTAACTCAGTAATTACACAGGACCAGTTTGGGTTCCTTCCACGTAGGTCAGCTACTCCTCAATTGCTGGCGGTCCTAGATCGATGGACCTGTGCACTTGATGAAGGTATCTCATCCGACATAATTTACTTTGATTTTAAGAAGGCCTTCGAATCAGTAATCCATCGCAAATTACCTTTTAAAGTTGATGGCTGTGGTATTGTGGGGAAGTTAAAAAATCTGGCTGACTGCTTTCTTGGCAAATCGTACCCAGAGGGTACTTGTTGAGAATACACGATCACCCTGGGTACCAGTCCCTTGCGGTGTTCCACAGGGGTCAGTCTTGGGACCTCTTCTCTTCCTTATTTATTTAAATGACTTGAAACTCTCGAGTGAATCTACACACGGTTTTAAGTTCGCTGATGATCTGAAACTTGGAGCTGAAAACTTTTTAGCAACTTGTTCCGCTGACCTGGAGGCACAAATCCGTTGCGTGGCTGACTGGTCAATGGTCTGGCAACTCCCTCTCTCGATCCTGAAGTGCCACTCTTTCCGTGTCGGTAACATCGACACTGGTTATAGTTACTTTCTTGACCAATTGCAGCTTCCTGTGATGGACGAGGTCCGGGATTTAGGGGTCTGGTTTTCCAGCAACCTGAAGTCTTCTCTTCATTGTGCAAAGGTCTGTGCAGCTGCTTACTAACGATCTGCCATTGTGAATAGGTGCTTTTCGTCTGGAGACTGCTTGACAAAGATCTGGGCCTTTAAGGTCTTTGTGCGTCCCCTCCTCGAGTATGCAACTCCTGTCTGGTCCCCCTTTCTGGCTAGAGACATTGACCTCATAGAGCATGTTCAGCGGAAGTTTACGAAGGGTATAGCTGGCTTTCGTGACATTCGTTATGGGGAGCGTCTTACAAGGACGGGTCTTGAGCTGTTGGAATTGCGAAGAATGAGATTCGACCTAATACTGACTTATAAAATTTCCGTGGACTTATTTCCGTCGATCTGCCATTTTTTTGACCTCGCGCCTAATCTAATTTGCACTCGAGGCCATAGTTGGAAACTTACTGTTCCCAAGTCACGCTTGGATTGCCGGCGAAATTTTTTTTCGGTTACGATTGTCCCAATCTGGAATGCCCTGGGCGAGGAGACAGTAAGCGCGAGCTCGGTGTCCGGGTTTCGAAGACTGTTACATGCCGAAAGGTTAGATCAGTTCCTGAAACGACCAACCGGGAGTACTGCATAAAACCATCAAAACCATAAACATATAGAAATCTTCCCTCGTCAGGAGCAGTATTAGAGGCCCAAAGCCCTTCTGTTATCCTTCCACTAACTGTGGTAAATTGATTATTCTTATTATTATTATTATTATTATTTACCCAAAAATCGTCAGGTAGTGGACGATTTTCCGCTCATTTGCGAAAATCAGCGTGAACTGCATTGTTTCCACGCACATTTTTTATATCTGACCTTTCCAGTACGGGTGGTGACGAGCTTCTTTCTAAGCCCGAAAATTCGGGCTCAAAAATGTCCTCATCATTTCCCCAGGAATCGTCAAGATCATCTGCCAAGTCTTCAACCAGAGGTGCATTGCTGCTTTCCCCAGTTCTCGCCCTTTTCCGTGAATTTTCCATAATAGAAAAAATTTCGTACTCAAGACTTCACTTAAAGAAGGTAATTTTTCGCTCAGTTACAAGCCACAAAAACTCGTAATATTTGCGGCTGAAAAAAATATTTTTAGCACTCACGCTTTTTTTCCCCGTCTGTTGCGAAGTCGCTCTCCGGTCTGAACCCTTTCTGAGGTTTATAGTGTATTCAGTCTGAACCAACTTCAAACTCTAAACTTTCTTTATACCACGACTGTGACGTCACGCTAACTCAACGCCATGCTAAATTTCCGTAGGTTAAATCCAGTTAACCGTGAGGGGAAGTGTGCGTTATCAAGTTACCCCACACTTTTGCCGATAACTCAACACGTTTGACACTTCCGGATCACGCGACGGGAACGTACATACCGCAACCAAAATTATACAGCGTCGAAAACCGTACCGCAATGAAAACGTACAAAAGGAATTACTTAACCTGCCGGGATATCCCAAATGAAATCCTTTACCTGCTAACGCTCACATGTCTGGCTCATATTTAAGTTTATTCCCTCCGTCTAACTCTTCTCTCCCCCCCCCAACCTAAAATGGAATGACCTTCACTCCTACCGATACACCTATTAGACTATTACCGGTGATTTGAAACAGTTCTCAAACTACAAACGCACAAAAAGAATTACTTAGGCCGTGAAAAGAAATAAGTTTGTTTCTCGGGTATTTTCATTCAAAAAGTAACCAGGCCACCAGGCTTTTTATTTTATTTTTTATTTTTATTGGAAGTAACTCAAGTCTGACTTTCAATCTGCTCAATCAAAACTCTCGCATTTTAATTTTACGGAAAAACTTGAAAAACACTTAATTTTTACGGCGCTGAAAGTGGTTAATTTAGGCTTAAAAATACTGATTTTCAGCTTACTGAATTGCTTTTCCTTGTAACGGTAATAAATTTAGCTTGAACTAGCAAATTAAAAAGCATCGACAAGGGGCAAATTTGACCACCAGGCAGCGCCTGAGAAACAACTAATTTTTTTTTCGTAGCCTTACCTTGCCAGAATGTCGGCACAATGTCCTTCTATCCCTGCTTCCTCACATATCGAAGTTTATTCTCTCCGAACAGAGCGAGCGAGCTAGCTTGCCAACCAAACCTTGCGAAACGACGCGTCGTCTAACTCCCACCCACCCCCCTCCTTCCACAAACTTGAGCGTAGCCTACAGTCTGCCTACCTGCCAAAGGAATCGTCCGTCTAACACCCACCCCCCCTCCACAAACTAAAATGGAATGACCTTCATTCATTTGACATAAGGTATTACCGTATTTCTTGAAGCAATTTTCGCAAACACAAAACGTTTTAATTAAATAAGAATTAGCTTGACGTCCCAACCGTGATATAAATAATTTATTGTTTAAATTGAGCGGTTATCGATTTTTAACCAACGGCTGCGATTATTGTCCGGCTCTCGTATGCAAATGGTCTCGGGCTCCGGCCAATAATCGTAGCCGTTGGTTAAAAATCGATAACCGCTCGATTTTAACCAAACTACTACTACTACTACTACTACTACTACTATTACTTAATTTCGCAAATTCAGTGTTCTTGAGTTAATAACTGTAATGCTTTCAAAATAACGAGCGCTTAGTTAGCTCACTATCGTTCAATGCAGCCTTCAACTCGCAGCTTCAAAAGTGTACTGCTTCACTTTTTCAACTCTTACAAATGTCTGTGGCCGGATTTTTCTCTCAACACTCAGTATTTTGCGTTTTTTGGTCTTTTATTTTCTTTGCAGAAAATTGGTGACTTTATTTCATCCTTCCTTTACCATCCGGTCAAAATAGGTCCTCAACGAGTCTACAAATTACCTCCCATGTTTAAAGTTATTTACAAATAAATGCAGAGAACGGTATATTTTTCGTTCAAATTAATTATTTTTATTAATTTTTTGAAAAATGCGACTTTACAGGGTGTCCAAGCATGCGGTCACTGGCTGGATCCTAAATTGTCCCCTAAATTGTGTCAACACCAAGCAATGTGTAGCTTTCCCCACGGCTAAGATCCTTCCAACTGTTTTACTTTATATTCCTTACGGAAAAGAAAGTGAGTTGCATTTTTAGTTACGAAACCACCGGTATGGTCCGAAACAAAAAATTCTGGCTACCGTAGTTTACTCAAGCCTCGTCAGAGTTCTACAGTTTGCCCTCAAATTTGGTCGCAATCCTGTTCACGAGGCGTTTGCCTTAAGAATATTTGCAGCCAAGTATTTTCGCTGTTTAGTCACCGTCACTTAGTGAAAAAATTCGCAAAATCTTTTACCTGAGATTTTCTTATTTCTTTCCATTCCGAAGGTTTGGATGATAAGAATTTCCTACGCCGAAGGTTACGTGTTTCGGTAGGCCCCCAAAATATGTAACTACTCAGGTAGTGGACGAGTCATTTCAAGACATACTCGATCACATTCGTTCCTTAATGCACAGCTAGAGGTCTCATACAGAGTATCATATATTAGGCATTGACAAGTTGCAGCCTGTCAGCCCTAAAGTTCAGCTCCAAGAGGACCAACCTTTCAAGTTGTTCCTCCTTCACCAACTGGCCCTCCGGCTGCCCAGCTCTCACGTTTTATAGGGGAGCCGAACAATAGAAGTGGCCTGAGGCATTACGTCACGTGACTAGGTAACGGGTTCAGTCCGGTTCCAACTGGTTGCCTAGTGGAGCCAGCCTGCTACCCGGCTGTTGGTGTCCGTCCAAGTTCAACTGTAGGGCTGAAGTTGGCAGGGCGCACAAGCAGCTTATGTAACTGCAAGGCGCACTACGAGCGTTCAGTCGTATTGCGCCCTGCTAATACGTAAATAGCCGGTTACAGTATTAATTCTATAGAAATTGCACATTTCAGATACTTGGTAAAAACATTTGACTACAGCAGTAAGATATCTCGTGGACTAAACAGTACAGCAACAGTGCAGTATATGAAACCTTACAGGAACATTTATTTGTGTTCCTTTGCTGTTTTGACTTCGGATCAGTTCAAACTTATCTTAAGCATCAAACGAGTTCGTTTTTCTTTTCTAATGTTGTTTGTTAATGGATCTGACGTATTTTGTTAATTTCAATAATAATGCAACTTATATTTGGTATGGAGGAGTTCCGCAAGCCAGATATATGCCATAACAGCACGTCATGTGGTGGTTTCTTTACGTTTTTGGGTATCAGGTTATGTTGAAGCTTTACACTTCGTTATTTTCGGCACTGATTCTTGTTTAGATATCAGTTATTTTGGTATTTTTATTTTTTTTCCTATATTTTTTTCCTAGTCAAATAATTTCCTTTAATGCAAACTAAAAATAACTACTCGCAAAAAGGAGCCATGTATTAATTCTGCACATTTCAGATAAGTAATTGGCCAGGCCTCGCAGACCTCAAATAAAAAAAATATAAGTTAAAAAATAGGTAGTAAAATTTAAAATATAGGTTTTTTTAAAGGTTATTTTTCAGCAAATATATAGGCTTTTATAGGTTTTTGTCCGTTTATTTTCATTCAGCACTTAAAGGACAAATAAGGTGCTTTACTCTTGTTTATTACAATTACTTCGCTCATTCTTATGGCGTCGATTCATGCAGCGTGTAGTTTAGTTAATTTCTTTCTGGTTAGTTTGGTTGATCGAACTTTGACGTCTTCAGAGCAGATTTTCGCGTATTTGTGGTGGGTCAAGTTACCGCAATGAAATTAAGCCTAACTGAAGTGCAATTTAATTGTCTTTCATTTGGTGGTTCTCTCATCTTTGTAGGTGCTTTAGTTCAAGAGAAGTAGAGGAATACACACGCACATAGTATGTTATTAATGATGTAGTTAAGCCTACAGATAAACCTACATATTTTATCAGCTCTCGTAAATACAGAAAGAATAATTAAAATCCTTTGCATTTGATTCAATTAAACGAATGAAGTTGAGATTTACAATTTTATAGTGTCTGCGGCATATCTTGAGTTTTCCGTAGAACGAACACAGGTAATCGATTGTCCGTTTTCAGTAGCAGAGTGCCTTGTTGATATCCAAGATGGTTACAAAAACAATGGTGGCCATCGATTAAAGCCGCCTCCTCCAGGAAGACGTAGCCGCTCACAAAATACTTGCAGGACTCAAGATACACCGCGCACACAATAGTACCATTCTTGTGACTGCATGCCGTTGTTAGCAGTGTTAACTAACTAAAAACTCAAGCCCAATCTCACAGTATAAAAACAGATTAAAACAGGAGCTTTCGCCCAGTCTTACTAAGCATTTTAGTTTCGTGAGTGCACAGTGAGCGTTGTTAGTTTAACTAACTCGTTTTGCCTTTTTTTTTTTTTATCAAATACCTTTTTAGGAAAAAAAAATGCATGCATACAAATTAAATCATTTAAAATACTGCGAACAGTCATCTAGTGGCACGAAATGGTAATAAAATGTGTAATCAAATTCTTACTTTTTATTGTGGAAAAGAAACACTTACATCAAGGGGGGGGGGCAGAAACCAAGATCTGGAAAGCCTGAAAAATCTAAGAAGCCCACCTATCATTTCCTCTCCTCAGCCTGCCTTGCTCCCCCCCCTCCCCACCTCCTCATGACAAATAATGATCCGCCCGTAAAAGACTGCAGGATTGGCTATTTAATGAAACGTCAGGCTTGCGTAAGATAACTTGCATGTACTAGTACAATGGAATTAATGAAACAAAAGGGTTACGTACACTTAATTTTAAATCAGCTATCGAGTTGCAGGAGGTTCCCAGCTTCACCCCACCTCCCCCTTTCCTTGTAGCCTCGCACTAGCAAAAAAAATTGGGGTTATATGAGTTCATGAAAAATCCTGTGTTTACATTAGCTACCGTTATAGCATCAACCAGCAACTAAACTCAAGTTTAATAAAATCCACCCAAAACCAAAACTGGTAAGAGAAGCCGCCAAGTTTACAAAAAGGGTCGGCCTTTCAAAGTAGTGATATCATTCAACCAGGGAAAGGCCGCCAAGGTTAATTCTATTAGCCAAGTTAATCGCACCTACTAATAGTTCGAAGGTTAAATGAAAACTAGAAGATTGCTACTAGCGGTAGCAATCTTCAAGTTTTCATTTAACTTCCAAAGTATTATAGCTTCTAGCTGCAACCCCCATTTTAGAAAAAGGCACTTCCCATATGACGCTTAACCTGTCTGCCGAAATTTAGAACTGGCAACTTTCCCTAATCAGCTGTAGACGTGTCGTTATACCCTATGAGAATTAACATGGGAGCCTGCGGACTAGTTACTAGTGACTAGTTACTAGTCACTAGTTACTAGTCACCAGTAACACAAATCAACGTTATTGAGGACACTTTCTCTCCATGAAGGACACGTTACCACATTTTCGTGTTGAGTTTTTCTTTGTTACTGGACCCAAGACGCCTGATTCAAACGATTTGCAAAGATTTCTACCGCATGGGGAATTTACACCAGTATGCTGAAATCACGTATAAGTTCGTTTCAGTTAAAAGACACAATCTGCTCGTGAGCCGCCATCTGACAACAATTACACTCTAACAATTACGCTCTAACAATTAAGCTCCAACAACAATAAAACGTCTACTTGGCGGCGACACACTAGTGTGTGTCTAGATAAACTCCCCTGACGTGAATCGCCGCAGCACGAAACACAAACGGGCCAAAATCAAGTGCCAACGCTCAAATAAACTTTTTTAATATAACACCTCTCTCTGACAGCCCACAAAATCATTATTCAATTAAAACTATCTTAAAATTATTCAAAAATGCATGGAAAACCTTGAATTCTTCAAATCGATCATTTTTGCCAAACTACCTACTACACGGAGCAAACCGCGTGTTGACAAGACACGCTTGTAGTTGATATCTGAAAGGTGCACCGCTACCAGGAATATGTTTGAAAAACCATAATGCTGCTCAAACTGCAGAACAGGATTACATCAGGAGGTATTATTAAACTACGACTGTAATTATAAAATACTAATGATAATAAGTAGTGATTTTTTTTTTCTTGTGCGACTCATCTTCAATGACCTTTTTCCGGGTGTGTGTGTGATTTTTAAGAGTACCCTACCGACAACCAAGTTTTCAGATTTATGCGCTTTGACTCAACCAAAAGCCAACCTGGCAGAACGTAGGCTTTGGTCAGTCGACCGATTTTATTTAATAACTAAAACGATGAGATTGCAATTCAAAAACAGATCGCTCCAGAACCAGCTTTTAAAAATGTAGGTTATTATAGGTTTTATAGGTTATTTTGGCAAAAATATAGAGCCAGAATTAAAATATAGGCTCTTATAGGTATTATAGCTTTTTATAGGTTGGCTGCGACCCCTCATGTTGTTGGTTTGGTGACTGTTTGTGGATGGGTATGGTGGATTTTCTTAGCAATAAAAATGCAAGTTATTAGTTAGTATGGAGGAGTTACGCTAGGCCGATGTGCGACATTACAGTACGTCACTTCCGCTAAACCGACCAACGCTTAGCATGCAGCCGCAAAAACACGAGATACGCTACCCACACAATGCTTTTAATAATACCGAACAATACTTTTAGGGTAACGAACAATACTTTAACAATCCATAGTCCCCCTACGTGCCAGTTAGATCACTAACCTAAGGACTCCCCATTCCCAAACCACCAACAGTATGTAGAATTAATGTCGCCCAATGCTCACAGCAATTTTCATTTCATAATGTGTTCTGAGACATTCACAATCGGCTTTTTAAAGTCTATGGAAATTAACATCACTTCCGGGCTACCAGCTAGTTAGCTAACTAATTAGCCAGTCAATAACAGAATAGAAAACAAAAAGGAACTCGTTTGATGTTTAACGTAAGGTTTAACTGATCCGAAGTCAAAACAGCAACGTAACACAAATAAACTTTCCTGTAAGGTTTCACACATACCGCAGTGTTCCTGTACTGTTTAGTCCACGTGAAACCTTACTGCTGTATTCACATATTTTTACAGTTTTACTTTAAAACACGATAGATCTGACTGGTTTATTCTACTTGGCTAAACGCTGAAAAACGCTGAAAAACAACATAGTTTTAGTGTGCTTAGTACAGACCTACTGTTTAAGTAATTTAGGGTTCGTGCGACTCCTTGAAAACCTGGAAATGTCGTTGAAAACAAAAATGAAATACCAGTCCTGAAGTCTTGAATATGAAATCTTGAAAAGTGGTGTATCAAGGGCGGTCCTTATGTAAGCCTCAGCATGAACTTACATTTTAAACGTCAAACTTTGAACTCCTAGTCTCGCCCAGAATTGACATAGACCAACGAAATTCGGTATTTGGGGTCGTGTCGTAACTATTTCACTACATTACAAATTTTAATGACAACAATCAAACCGTTCGTTGTCCACAGCATGGCCATTTGTTGTTGTTGTTGTTGTTGTTGTTGTTGTTGTTCTTGTTGTTGGGACTCTTTGCCCTCACCTGGAGACCGAACCACTAAACCGATTTTCAAGTTCTATAGCTTAAAACGTAGGTCTGGACAAGGCCTAGGGCCTTTCGCAGGCTATTTTAACGTAACTACAATATTCTTGACACGGAAAGTCAAATGGGCTAAAACTTTTGCTCCCACTTATAGATCGAACCAATGAACCGATTTTCAATTTGTGTAGCTTAAAATGTAGGTATTAACACCGACCAGGGCCTTTTGAACCCGATTTTGACGTGACTGCAGTATTCTCGTCGCAGAGCAATTATTATTGCAGAGCACTGGGCAGAAATCATTAATGTTGCTGTTGGGACTCTTTGTCCTC
>JAHWFP010138077.1:218-23512 GCA_023313725.1 Lithobius niger | reverse complement strand
AAAGCCCTAAAGGAACAGATATTAGAAAAAGACATGTAAGCCCTCAGCGTCGCGCTAATACGTGTAAAAGAAGCTCCAGCTTGTTTTTTTGGTCGCTGGAGATTCTTTTACACGTATTAGTGCGACGCTGATGGCTTACATGTCTTTTTCTAATATCTGTTCCTTTAGGGCTTTAAGTTTTTTAAGGCTTACATCCGTATTTTATACGCTTAAGCGTTTTTTAATACTAATGGATTAATAGGATGGATTAAACAGTACAGGAACACTGCGGTATGTGAAATCGTACAGGAAAGTTTATTTGTGTTCCTTTGCTGTTTTGACTTCGAATCAGTTAAACCTTACCTTAAGCATCAAACGAGTTCGTTTTTGTTTTCTGATTTGTGATACTTTGACATACCAAGTTGGTTTACTGTACGCACTGCAAATGGACTGAAGATCGCTCGCTCATTCAGTGCAAGTCTTTCTTTTGGAATTATTAGCATTTGCTTAATCTTCAGTCTACGCCTTGCGTCTGCAGTTTGCCCATTGACAAGATTGTTGCCTAAAAACAATGTTTAAAACAATGTAAAACAATAAAACGGATCGTTCAGGACCCCGTAACTCCGGAACGGAACGATCAATTGAAATTTCTGTTTCTATAAAGGGCACATCTCCGGAAGTAGATCTTTCAAATTGGCTAGAACCGACAAATGATTTAGTCTGTTGAGACCATTGTATAAACATGTCCAAATAAGTCCACCACCACCATCACATAAGACAAAAATGAAACTCACGATTCCAGCTTAAGTCCAGATCTTCATGTGACAAATCGGAAATTAATAAAAGTTGGCACACGTATTGGCCAAGTCCCACAAAGTTCATATACCATATATCAGTAGAAAATGTTGAAAGACGCCGGACAAATTAGGCATCCAAATTTCGGCTTTAACGTTGGAGACCGAGGTCAAACCTTACAGTAAAGACTACCGCTGTAACGATATCAACAATCTTTGTGTGTCGTCATCGAGGCACCACAAGGTAGCCATTTTAGTTCCTCATTGTTCACCTTCACAAATTAACATAGACTTCCACAGTTTAGGTCAGTGCTAATATTGTATTCATTGATATGTATTCATTGATATTGTTACAAGTTTGTAAGAAGCCATGTCTCTCGAAATAACCGTCCTTATTGTGTTACCTACAGCAGTGTAAGTTCTTTCACTAGTGTAGTAATAATGCAGCTGAACCCACAGACGCAAGTACATCACAGATGGCGACGAGAGGGTGCAACCATTATTGCTTTAATTTAAAAAACTAGCTGGATAGGTTTCTGCAACCACGGAAAGTGCTCCTAATTTGTGGTAAGTTAGCAATTTTATTCATTTGGCAATGAATTTAGTGCTCGGTGGAAACTATCAAATGAGCTTAGTTTTTTTCTAGAATATACTTGGGTTTAAGAACTTGTGTGTGGTATTCGATCATATTAGTTAAAATCAATACCTTATTAACTAGAAATGGAGGGGCAATTAAGTTTACGATAGTTAATTAGTACAAGGATTGTATCCTGGTGCAACGCGCTGACATGCCACACAGTCCGTACTATAAGACTGAAGAACATGTTAAAAATGCAGCTTAATTAACTCATGATTTTGATAGTGCCGTGCCCTTATCCAGGCTGGTTGTGCTGGTGTTTATTTTGACACTGTAGCGTTTATAAAACTATTAAATTTGGTCTGTGCTGTGAGCTTAGGTCAACAGTGGCGTTTGTTTAAACATGTGGGAAACGTGCAAACTATTTAAAAGCCTAATCAATTTAATTTATTTGTGAAACGCTGTAGGAGTGTGTAAATTAAAAACTAGGTAGGCTACATTTCGTTTCGGTGGTTTAGTAGATACACAACAACTGTAGTCTCGAATGCTTCTAGTTTAACGTAAGTTAAATAGAATGTTAATTAAATTATTGCGTTAATTTAATTTTGAGAGTAGGCTGTATGCCTGAGACGGATGTTAAAGCCGTAGAAACTGAAGGAACGCCTTCAACTAGTGTAAATAACTAAGTTATTCCAGTTAACACTGTAGAAAATACAGTTGTGAGCGCTAGTACTAGCGCTAGTACTACTAGTAGTAGCGCTAGTACTACTAATAGTTGTAGTTTAAATTTAAACGTAAATTCCTGTTTGCATAGTGATTAGAACATGGCAGCGCAATCTGCAGCTTTGTATTCTGAGTTTGACGCAGATAATGATACTTGGTAAAAGTATACCAATCGAATTAGCTATTATTTTAAGGCTAGAAAGATTCCATCAACTGAACAAATAGAATTTTTGATGGCCTCTGTTGGTCATAAGATGTTTGATAGAATCCTAAACATAATTCCACCAGCTTTACCTGAATCATTTACTTATGCTGATTTAATCAAAGCTATTCTTGATGACGTAGAACCTTTACCATCAGTGGTTTCAGAACGAGTTAAGTTTTTTCGAAGATCTCAGAAACCAGAAGAGAGCATAAATGAGTATATTTCGGCTTTAAACATTCTTACGAAATATTGTGACTTTGACAAGATAACAAACATCAATAACGAAATAATCAGGGACCGCCTGGTAGGGGGGGGGGGCTACGCTCAGAACAAATTCAGCGCGAGATGCTTAAGCAAACATTAGACTTAAAAGCAACAACCTCGTTAGCGTTATCGCTCGAGTCGGCCGAGCATGACCAGGCTGAAATGCGCTCAACCAACAAGTCAGTTAATTTTGTGGCTCAACAAACTAAAAAGACCCAATTTAGACATAAATCTTCCAAGGATTTAATTTGTTTCTGTTGCGTAATATCCGCAAGTACGCTGCAAGTATAAAGATTACACCTGTGGTCGTTGCCAGACGGTTGGACATTTAAAGGCAGTCTGTTGCAAAAATAGCAGCAGTTCTAAACCGTTTAAAGCTACTGAACACTCTAAAACAAGCAAGAGTTCAAGTATTAAGGCTAGACCTAAAAGCAAACAGAAATACAGTTACCGTAAAAAGGTTCATACCGTAGTCCGGGAGTCTGATAGCGAATCAGAATCTAAAGCAAGTAATTCGGAAGTTCTGTCATGTAGTGAGTATGAGTCGGAAGTTGTTATTACATTTAACAAATAAAAAAAGGCATTGCAAGAAAGTGTGTTAGCCAAATACTCGAACTTGGCTCGATACTCGATTTTTCTGTTGCAAACTTGGCTCGGCTCGACTCGAATTAAATTATTCTAGTCGCACACCCCTAGTCAGAAGATGATTACTGTGTACAGAACAACACGGTTGGAATTTGCGAGGCTGCGGACCAAATTTCAATTCCCCTGGCAACAAATTAAAGTATTGTTGTTGTGAATTCCATGAAAATCCACAAATGCGTTTTACCAGTCCACCTTAATGGAGTCGAACTCCCTATGGAACTCTATTCCGGGGCAGATGCCACCATTATTCATACTGAATGGCATAAGAAGTATTTTTCAAACTGTCCTGTGAAACTTAGCCCTTATTTCATTCATTCCTATACTGAAGGAACGGAGAAGACAATTTACACAGTTAGCCTTACAGTCAAAATTAAGGGCCAAGTAGAGGCCAAGTAAAGGCTTCAGTTTCTACCAAGGTTTCTACCTAGATTTAATCGGCAAAGATCGGCTTTCAATCTTTATGGTTGACTATAATCCCTTTTATGACTTACAAACAAAAGTAAAACTTACCAGGAGTGTTAAAGCCAAAATTTCACCTGTTGACACTAACGAAATAATCAAGGGTTTCCCTAAATTATTCAGTCATGAGAAAGTTTAAAGGGTACAAGACTAAGATACAGCTCAAATCCGATGCAAAACCTGTGTATTGTCGGGTCAGACCTGTTCCTTTGGCACTCAAAGAAAAGGTTAACCAGGAAATTAGATGCCTGGTTAGCCTAAACATTCTGGAACCTGTGGAAACCTCAGAATGGTCGACACCGATCGTGATCGTTCATAAAAGTAATGGCGACATTAGAATTATTGGCGATTACAAAACAACTGTAAATCCACAATTGGAGGTGGACCATTATCTGGTTCCCACGGCTGCAGAACTTTTCGGCGAATTAGCTGGGAGTGACACTTTTAGCTTAATCGATCTTAAGGATGCATTTCTGCAAATCAAATTAGATCCTGAGTCACAAGCAGCCCTAACGATAAATACGCCTTTAGGTCTGTTTCACTGGTTGCGTGTACCTCTAGGTTTAGCATCTACTCCTGGAATTTTCCACAGGGTCATGACAAAAATCACCAGTAAGATTCCAAAATGTCTTCCCTTCTACGATGACATCCTCATAAGTGGGAAAGGGTCTAAGCATGACGAATCGTTAGATCAACTTCTAACTGCTTTACAGGAAGCGGGGGCTAGATTAAGTACTGATAAGTGCAAACTGTCGTGCCCAGAACTAAAATATTTAGGCCACATGATTAATGCTGAAGGGCTGCACGCACTTCCTGAGGTAGTTGAAGCTGTCACAAAGGCTCCGAACACTACTTGTATTCAAGAGCTACAAAGCTTCCTAGGGTTCGTTAACCATTACTCTAAATATCTAACAAACCTAGCTCACATTTTGTCTCAAGTTACTAGGCTGTTGAGCCCTAAAGTTAAATGGGTCTGGGGGGCAGAATGTGACAAGGCAGTAAACACAGTTAAAGAACATTTTCTTAAGTCAAACGTTCTGGTCCATTATGATCCAAAATTAAAACTGAAACTAGTCTGTGACGGCTCGCCATACGAAATTGGTGCGTGCCTTATGCATGTCATGCCAAACAGGGAATCACGACCAATAGCTTTCACCTCACATAGGCTAACAAAAGCCGAAGCTGGGTGCAGTCATTTCGATAGGGAAGCACTCAGTGTAGTTTGGGGAGTGAAACTTTTTCATGAATACGTTTATGGTCAGAAGTTCACACTGCAGTCTGATCAAAACGCTTTAGTGTGGATTTATGGTCCTAAAAAAGGAATACCGCAGATGGCAGCAGTTCGAGTTAAAAGATGGGGAGTTACGCTGAATGCTTACTCTTATGATTTTGAACACATTCCTGGGAAGCAAAATTTAACAGCTAATGCTCTGTCTAAGCTCCCACTCCCTACCACTGAGGAGTATGAGGAAGCAGAAACCCAGTACAACGTTTTGGCTTTGGAAACAATTTTTAACCTGCTAGTTTTAAACAAAACTCTGGTGCTCGAAAGTAGAAAGGATAAACTTCTTTCTAAGGTTTACAGATACGTAAATCATGGGTGGCCTGGTGTCTGCGATAACCCTGACATGACTTTGTACTTCACACACCGCAATGAAATCTCCATCGAGTCTGATACTTTGTTTTGGGGGTATAGAATTGTCATGCCTGCAGCTTTGTGAAAACAAATACTTAGTGATCTACACAGCTCATACTTGGCATTGTTAAATTAAAAGGCTTGGCTAGGTCTATGGTGTGATGGCCGTCAATTGACGCGGATATTGAAAAGAAAGTCAAATCATGCATTAACTGTCAAGAATTTAAGGACACTCAATCTCCAGGTCCCAAGCACACTTGGGAGTATCCAACTAAACCTAATGCGCAGTTCCACGCTGATTTCCTTGGACCGTTAGATAACTATATGTTTCTAATTATCGTAGATGCACATAGCAAAATACCATTTGTGCACAAAATGAAAAGTACGACATCTGCTAAGGTTATAGATATCTTTAATAACCACATTGCCAAATACGGTTTATTTGATTCCTTAGTTACCGACAACGGGAGTCAGTGGATGTTTCAAGAATTCAAAGCATGGTTAAAAACAAATGGAATCCGTCATATGACCGGACCTATTTTTTTCTCCCTGGATCAACGGCCTTGCCGAAATTTATGTTCAGAATTTTAAGCGAATCTACAAAGCTGCAAGGCGTGACGGTTCTAGTATCCAAGAAAGTATAAATGCCTACTTAATATCATCTAGGATTACACTAAGTTCAACCACCCAAGCTACAGCTGGCAAACTATATTTTAATTGGGAATTAAAGTTTCGTCTCGATTTGTTCTATCCTGATCCAGTAGCGGTTGCAAAATGCAATCAACAAAAACAGGTTAAAAGCACCCAAAACCGTAAACTGTTGAAATATCAGGTTGGTGATGAAGTATGGTACAGAGATTTCAGCACCACGAATAACAAACTGTGGGCTAGCGGTATAATAAATGAGCAACTGCCACACCAATTATACATGGTACTTACAAATTAATGAACAACAGCTACTGCGAAAACATTGCGACTATTTGATCCTCGTTGATAATTCCCGTTGATAATTCGATCAACTCGAATAGTCTGCCATCGGAATCTGTCAAAACGAGCGTGCATAAAAATAGCGATAATTTGGAACAATGCCCTAATCTGAAGAACCGTGAATCTTTAGGCGGAAATCGTCAGAAACACGGAAATCAGGTGATTCCTACGAGTTCCGACATGAAACGCCGCTCCGTAGGCCAATCACGGCGTAGCTCTGTTGCTATGCCAGTCCTTCAACCAATCAGAAATGCCTCACCTGATAATCTACAAAATCCAACACCAGGAAGCAGCACGTTACGAAGCGAATCACCCCATACACACACAGTGGCAGAGTCTTATGACGTCAGTCAACAAGCCTTGTCTCTTCCTTCGAGCGCTCTCTTACGAGATAATAATGAGACAGGTGGCTCAGAGCCTGCGGTATTACCAACGCAGACTCCAAACACAACGTCAGCAGAGCCCACTAAGGTGAAGGCTAAAAATAAAATTAAAAAGCGTAAGGCTGTGCCATATCTGATAAAGGTAGATGATACTGCGCAGTCTACAAATGTTTCTGGCCGTCCAAAAAGACTCGCAAAGCTCTGGACAAGCAGGATATTTAATAAATACTCATCAACTAATTTTTATTACTTCACTGTTTAGTTAATTACGCTATTTATTCGTTGTAATAGGTTATATGTAAACTCAATTGGGAGTTTCATTTTAAACTGTGCTGTGCTCGCGAAAATGTCTTCGTCCTTCGTTACCTGTGCAGGGAACTGACCTTGTTAATTTTAATTGTGCCTTAATTGGAAAAATGTAGTGTATCATTGTTGCTTGTGAAAAAAAATTATTTTTCTGTTTTAACCCTATGTTTCTTTTCTTTCATGACAAATCCTTCGGATGTCCACAAAATGCTGATGGAGTTGAAAAGTCAACTATATGGATATCCTGTACTAACAACATCTGTAAACAGCTGTAAGCAAAACTACAGCAAGCAGATGACCGGCAAAAAAGATCTTACAACTAGCCTACTTCGTTGCTAGTTACGAATTTGCCAAAAATGTACATACTGTAAAAAAGAAAAGGATACGCTTTAAAAGCTTTATTGATTGTTAAAAAATGAAAGGATTTAAATTTATAAATGTTAAAATTACAACTGTTTCAGGCTATCACGTTTTCAGGCTGACCTTAAAAAGCAACTGTTTTTATTTTTTTTATTTAACAGCTTTCAAAAATGTTTATCTCCTCCTTTGAAAGCGCTCACCAATGAAATTCATAAGGCCAGGTAGAGAACTAACAAAAATACATAGATATTTAAGCGGGAAATTAATAAATTCTCTATTTTCAGCTTAACAATAGTATTTTTTCCTTGGTTTTTTTATTTCTTCAGTTGTATTGTGGTGTCGCCATCGAGTATATGTTAATCTGTGAAGGTGAACAATTGTTCATTGTTCACCTTCACAGATTAACATATACTTCCATAGTTTAGGTCAGTGCTATATTGTATTCATTGATATGCCATAGACACATGTGTCACATGACTGTAACAAGTTTATAAGAAGCCATGTCTCTTGAAATAAACGTCCTTATTGCGTTAATCTACAGCAGTGCAAGTTTTTTCATTAGTGTAGTAATAATGTAGCTGAACCCACAGATGTCACCACGCATGTACATCACAAGAGTCGTCCGACGAACCAAAACATTTCCCCTACATTATAAAGACGTAATGGCCGATTGTCCAACAGATGTGCAGCCGTTTTTGTCGCATTTATCCAACTGCTCGTTTTTTGTCTATAAAACGTTTGCTTCTGATAGAGCTACATGCTTATGCTTGCAACCTGTGATGTATTCTGGGCTAACATCTCGTGAGTCCTACTACATGACTACTACACTATGGAAAGAACTACCTTGCTGTAGGTCAACACAATAAGGGGTGTTTATTCAGGAAAGCATGGCTTCTTATAGCTTTACAATATCACATGTGGGTATGGAACACAATGCAATACAAGATACCAGCCTAATCTATGGAAGTACGGTTATGAGAAACTAGGATGGCTAACAGAAAGGAACTAAAATGGCTATCCATTGTAGTGCCTCTATGACGACACCACAATACAACCCAAGAACTAAAAAACAACAACAAAAAATACTATTTTCTAGCTGAAAATAAAGAATGTATTAATTTTTTTCGTTTACATGTATTTGTGTTAGTCACTGTCTGTCTTACCAAAATTACAAAGTTGCTCGCTTCCAAAGAAAAAAAACTAAACATTTTGTGAAAGCCGTTGCATAAAAAAAAATTTCCTGTAAAGACCTGTCTGAAAACTTGACAGTCTGATGCGAGTATTATTTAACAATTTTAATCCTTTTATTTTTTAACAAAGCTTAATGTGCGTATCCTTTTTAAACATAAGTACAATTTCTTGGCGAATTCGTAGTTAGCAACAAAGTAGGCTAACTGTAAGACGCAATTCATCTGCTCGCTGTAACTGGTACAAACAGCTGTTCGCAGACGTTGTTAGTATTTTTTGGATATCCATATAGCTGATTTTTATGCTTCATCATCATTTCGTGGACATCCGAATGATTGTAATGAAAAGAAAAAAAACAAAGTGTTAAAACCAAAAAATAATTTTTTCACAGACAACAATGGTACAAAACATTTTTCCAGAATCAAGGAACAGTTTACAATTAACACGGTTCATCCCATGCACAATTAACGTAGGACCTAACATTTTCGCGATCGCCACACAAGTTAAAATGAAACCCTCCTTTAGGTTTACACATAACCGATTACAGACATTTAAACAACGTGGTTAACCAAACAGCGTGCAGTAGTATTTATTTAAGTAATTTTGGTTAAATGTTAAGCTTCTCTGGAGCCTTGCAGTTTCGCTTAGGACGATTTGTTGTGCTTTGAAACTGTGCTGATGAATCATCACGAAGCGGTGATTGCACAGCTTTACGTTTTTTGGGTTTGTGTCTAGCCTTCACCTTAGCAGGCTCTGCTGACGTTGTGTTGGGAGACTGCGTTATTAATATTGCAGGCTCAGGGCCCTCTGCCTCCTTATTCTTTCGTAAGAGTGCGCTAGCGGATGAAGACAAGGCTCGCTGACTGACATCACCAGACTCAACCACTGTGGGTGTACGGGGTTAATGGCTTCGTAATCTGCTGCACCCTGGTGCTAGGTTTCACTGATTATCAGGTGAGGCGTCCCTGATTGGCTGAAGCAACAGCATGGCAACAGAGCTTCTTCGTGATTGGCCTAGCGAACGGCGCTTAGATTCGAAACGTGCAGGAGTCACCTGACTTCCCTTTTGGTGACTATTTCTGCTGAAAGATTGCCTTTTTTTCAGTTTAGTGCGTTCTTCTAAATTATAGCCAATTTTATTCAGGCTCGTTTTGACAGTTTCTGACACCGGACTATTCGAGTCAATCGAATTATCGACGGAGTCTTCTGTCATCTTAGGACGTAAATGATCTTGGTGCTTTCGCACAAGCTGCTGTTCATTTGTAAGTACGTTAAGTACGGTTATAGGGTTTGGGAGGAGAATTTGTAACTCTAAAAATTCACTATTGAAACATGTTAGATTCGCCCCCATTAGTTCAGACCGAATTTTCATAGGGCGCCACGTGTTCCAAATGGTAATTTTTGCTAACTTTTTACCCCAAATCTAAGGTAAACTAAATTACAACAAAGCTAGGCTAAATAATAATTAAATTCAAGCTATTTTTGTTTAGTTTAGTTTAATTTTAAGCTAAACACTGAGTGGAAATTCCCACATAAAACACATGGCGCCCTCTATAAACTAAGACTGAACTAATATGACTGTATCTAAGACGTTTTAAGTATGGGTCTCAGTCAAAAATTCTCCTCCCCAACCCTATAAATTATTGGTACCATGTATATGTATGATTGATGCGAAAGCAGCTCTTTAACTATTCTGCTAGCCCATAGCTTGTTATTAGTGACGCTAAAATTACGATAGCAAACTTCTTCGCCAACCTTATATTTTAGCAGTTTACGATTCTGTGTGCTTTTACTTTTTTTCTGTTGGTTACATTTTGCAACCGCTACTGGATCAGGATAGAGTAAATCGAGACGAGATTTAAATTCCCGATTAAAGTAAAGCTTACCAGCTGTGGCTTGGGTGGTCGAACTCGATGTAATTCTAGATGAAATTAAGTAAGCATTTATACTTTCTTGGATAGTAGACCCGCCCCGCCTTGCTGCCTTGCATACACGTTTAAAATTTTGGACATAGATCTCTGCCAAACCGTTTACCCAAGGGGAAAACTAGGCCCGATCAGGTGTCTGATTCCGTTCAGTTTTAACCACGATTTGAACTCTTGAGACATCCACTGACTCCCGTTATCGGTAACGAGTGAATTAAACAAACTGTATTCGGCAATGTGGTTATTGAAAATGTCAATAACTTTAGCAGATGTCGTACTTTTCATTTTATGCACAAACGGTATTTTGGTATGTGCGTCTACTACTATCAAAAACATGTAGTTGTCTAACGGTCCAAGGAAATCAGCGTGGAAACGCATGTTAGGTTTAATTGGATACTCCAAGGTGTGCTTGGGACCTGCAGGTTGAGTGTCTTTAAATTCTTGACAGTTATGGCATGATTTAACTTTCTTTTCAATATCTGCGTCAGTAGACGGCCACCACACCTTAGATCTAGCCAAGCCTTTAAGTTTCACAATGCCAAGGTGTGAGCTGTGTAGATGGTTTAATATTTGTTTACGCAAGGCAGAAGGCACGACGACTCTATACTCCCAAAACAAAGTATCAGACTCGATGGAGATTTCATTGCGACGTGTGAAAAACGGAGTCACGTCCGGATTATCACAGGCCACCTATGATTTACGTAACGGTAAACCTTTGAAAGAAGCTTGTCCTTTCAGCTTTCAAGCACCAACCAGAGTTTCGTTTAAATTAGGCAAATTTGAAATTGTTTCTACGGCCAAAACGTTATATTGGGCTTCCGCGTCCTCAAACTCCTCAGTGTTAGGAGCGGTAGCCTAGACAAAGCATCGGCTGTTAGATTTTGTTTTCCGGGAATATGTTCAAAATCATATGAGTACGCATTAAGCATTACTGCCCATCGTTGAACTCGGGCTGCTGCCATCTGTGGTATTCCTTTCTTATGGCCATAAATCCACACTAAAGCCTTTTGATCAGACTGCAGTGTGAACTTTTGACCATAGACATATTCATGAAAGCGCTTCACTCCCCACGCCACGCTGAGTGCTTCTCGATCGAAATGACTGTACCCAGCTTTGGCTTTGGTTAGCTTACGGGGAGCGAAAGCGATTGGTCGCGATTCCCCATTTGGCGTGACATACATAAGGCAAGCACCAATTCCGTAGGGCGAGCCATCACAGACCAGTTTCAGTTTTAATTTTGAATCATAATGGACCAAGACATTTGATTTAAGAAAAAGTTGTTTAACTGAGTTAACTGCCTTGTTCTGTGGGAACCGGATAATGGGCCACCTCCAATTGTGGATTTGCTGTTGTTTTGTAATTCCCGATAATTCTAATGTCGCCATTAGCTATATGGACGATCACGATCGGGGTCGACCATTCTGAGGTTTCCACAGGTTCCAGAATGTTAGGCTAACCAGCCGTCTAATTTCCTGGTTAACCTTTTCCTAGAGTGCCAAAGGAACAGGTCTGACATGACAATACACAGGTTTAGCATCCTGTTTAAATTGGATTTTAGCCTTGTACCCTTTAAATTTTCCCATGCCAGGACTGGAAAGTTTGGGGAAACCCTTAACTATTTCGCTGGTGTCAACAGGTGAAATTTTGGCCTAACACTCTTGACACATTTGACTTTTGTTTGCAAATCATAAAATGGATTATAGTCAACCCTAAAGATTGAGAGCCAATCTTTGCCCAGTAAAGCTGGTTTATACTTGGTAGAAACTAAAGTCAACAGTGTTGTTGTTAATGCAGTAATCATCTTCTGACTCATACTCACTACCTGGCCCCACTTCCGAATTACTAGCTTCAGTTTCGGATTCACTCTCAGATTCACGGACTACTGTGTGTACTTTCTTACGGTAACTGTACTTTTGCTTGGTTTTAGGCCTAGCCTTAAAACTTGAACTCTTGCTATTTTTAGAGTGTTCAATAGCTTTAAATGGTTTGGAACTGCTACTATTTTTGTGACAGACTGCTTTTAAATGTAATTTTACGTGTCCGTTTTTTTCGCAACAGAAGTATATTAAATCCTTGGAAGATTTATGTCTAAATTGGGCCTTCTTAGTTTGTTGAGCCATGTAATTTACTAACTTGTTTGTAGAACGAATTTCGGCTTGGTCTAACTCTGCAGATTATAAGTGACAATGCTAAAGAAGTTGTTTGCTTTAAATCTAAAGTAGTTTTAAGCATTTCCCTTTGAATTCTTTCCAATTGCACCCCTCCCCCCCCTTCCCCACCAGGCGGTCCCTGATCATTTCATTGTTGATTTCTTTTATTTTGTCAAAATCACAATATTTTGTGAGAATCTTTAATGCTGAAACATATTCGCTTACACTTTCATCTGGCTTCTGTGTACTGCTAAAAATTTTAACTCTCTCAGAAACCACTGAGGGTAACGATTCTACATCGTCAAGTATAGCTTTAATAAAATCAGCATATGCAAATGAATCAGGTAACGCAGGCAAAATAATATTTAAAATCCTATCAAACATCTTTTGCCCTACAGAGGCCATCAAAAAATCTATTTGTTCAGAATCAGGAATATTTTTAGTTCTATCTGTTGGTATATTGTTCCCAAATATCATTAGAGGAATCAAATCCGCAAATAACGCTGCGGATTTAGCGGCCATATCGGAATCGCTATTTGAATTCAAATTTAAACTAGCGTTTAAACTTACACTAATACTTTCACTAGCGCTAATGCTCACGGATGCACTCACAACAGCATTTACTGGAATAACTAGGTTCTCAAGACTAGTAGAAGGCTTTCCTTTGTTAATTACGGCTTTTGCATCCATCTTACGCATACAGCCTACACTCAAAAAATAAAATTGACGTAATAATTTTAATTTCAATTCTAGTTAACTTAGGTTTAATCTAGAAGCAACTCTAAGACTACTTATTGTTGTTTAACAACTAAACCACCGTAACAATTTGTAGCCTACGTAGTTTTTAAATTCTACCCCAACCAACAACGTAACACAAAATAAATTTAAAGTGACTAGGCTTTTAAAGTTTTACGTTATCCCAACCGTTTTACAAACACCACTATTGGCCTAAGCTTGTAGCACAGATCAAATTTCATAGTTATATAAATGCTACGGTGAGAAAATTTACACCCGCACGCCAGTCCGGATAAGAGCACAGCACTATCAAGTTTGCGAGAGTTAATTAAATTGCATTTTTAACATGACTTCAGCCTTATAATATGGACTGTGTACACGCCAGTGCGTCGCACCGGGATACAACTCTTGTAAAAATTAACTGTCATAAACTTAATTGCTCTCTCCGGTTCAAGCTAATAAGGTATTGATTTTTTTCTAATTTCATCAAATACCACACTTAAGTTCTAATTCCCAAGAACACTTTGAAAAAAGCTAAGCTCATTAGATGAATTCTACGGAGCCCTAAATTCATTGCCAAATGAATAAATTTGCACACTTACCACAAATTAGGAGCACTTTTCGTGGTTGTAAAAATTTATCAGCTTGGTTATTTTAACGTAGCATGTAGCATCCATTAGTCGCCATCTGTGATGTATTCTGGGCTAACATCTCGTGAATTCTAATACATGACTATTACACTATGGAAAGAACTACCTAGCTGTAGGTCAACACAAGAAGGGGTGTTTATACAGGAGAGCATGGCTTCTCATAGCTTTACAATGTCCCATGTCAGTATGATAGACAATACAATACAAGATACCTCTATGACGACACCACACCGCCTTCATGCAACAACAGCAATAAAACATCAACAACTTAGCAGAGACATGCTAGCGCATGTCTTGATCGTTGCTAAATTCTTTTTGATGCTAAATTATCCCCGTTGTCGTCGACTCTATGTAGCGGGGCAGATAACCCAGTTTGGGTTCGGCTCTCTAAAAATCAAAAAGCATAACAACACAGTAAAAAGCCTAAAATAAACAAGCGATTATCCTTTAAGTTAACAAATAAACTTTAACTTTAACTTTATTTAATAAATCAAGACGCCTTGACGGCATTATATGACTACAGTTGCAATGACATAGTACACAACAAATGATATAACAATAAATAATTTAGTAAAATTAATTATTTTGGGGTAAAAAATTCATAGTTCATAGTTTCGTAGTTTCTCAAAATTCTTAATTTTTAGTTAATAATTTCTAGTTAACAGTATTTAGTTAATTACACCTCTACATGTGCCACAAAACCAATCAAGGTCCGGGATTCATTTTCACTAATTTGAAATTGTCTAACATAATAACAATACCAAGGTGCTACAACAGTATGTAGCGAAGAGATTATGGACTACAGTTTACAAATCAATACAATAAAAATACACTGCAACCGAGGGCAATCGGTTGGGGGAAAAAACGTTGAGGTGGGGCGGTATAGGTAAGTAACAACCAACCTGAAATAAAGTAACGGCATTACACGACTAAAGTGCACAAAAAGCGATAAGAATAAATAGTTTTTACATTTTTTTTTCTTTGTAATAAATTCATAGTTCATAGTTTCGTAATTTCGCACAATTCATAATTTTTAGTTAATAACTTCCAGTTTTCCTGTCTCCAGGAAACAAAAACGCCATGGTTGGCATTCTCCGTTACAAAATGCATGTGAATTAAAAAAAAAAAAATATATATATATATATAATCAGTTCAAATTTACAATTTACAACCTCCAGTGCATATTTACAGTTTACAGTTTCTTATATATGTGGTCTATTGTTACATAAAAGTTCTTAGCAGTAGGAGCCCTTAGTCAACGAAGAAAGTAATGAGATGGGGTGAATGGTTCGAAATGTAGGAATCGAAATAGTTTTTAAAGCAGTTGGTTGAGGGAGCCAAAACCACAGAGACGGAAAGGGAATTCCAAATTGGTAGAAGGCGAGAGGTAACGGTATACCGTGCCCACTCATGTTTGTGGTAGGAAAATTCAAGTTTAAGGGGATGTCCACGCGTTGCAGTATATGTTTGTAGTTTAAAGTGCTCCCTGAGCTTGGGATCACCATAGCTGAATTTAAAGAGTTTGTATAGGGTGATAAAAACTACCCCTGGTGTAACGCCACCAGAGAGATGGTATATTTAAGGTTTTAAGGCGTTGTTCGTAAGGCGCATTGGAGAGACCAACAACTTTTTTTGTGACACGCCGCTGCACCCTTTCGAGTGCAGAAAGATCTTTCTTCAAGTAGGGAAGCCGGAAGTCAACCCCGTACTCTAGTATTGGTCTAATAACGTAAGGTATCGTTGGAGGTAAACCTGGGGGTGTCTAGAAGTGATAGTATGATTAATTAAAGTTATTAGTGAGTTAGCTTTGGAAATAATATTAGGCACATGTGCAGCTGGTTTGAGAGTAATGTCAATGGTAATTCCAAGGTCATGTGCCTGGGTTACTGGTTTTAAGTTGGTAGGGCCCCAACAGTATTGGTGGTGCAGGTTGTTTAAACCGAAATACATAATAACCGATTTGTCTGGGTGAATAGATAATTCCCAATTTATACTCCAGTTATATAGTAAGTTAAGGCTATGTTGGAACTGCATATGCGAATGTGGTCTGTCCAGGCCCATCCAGTTCTTGGTATCGTCGTCAGCAAATTTATTTAAAGCATGCTTAACACTGCTACCAAAGTCGTCAAAATATAGCAAAAAAAGTAATGGCCCAAGGACGGATCCCTGGACAATCCCACTAGGAACCTGTACAGTGTCTGATTGCGTCCCGCCGATTGCTACGGTTTGGGTACGGTTTGTTATCCTAAGGGAATCCAGTTTAAGATGGGGCCTTGGATTCCGTAGGCTTGCAGTTTATGCACTAAAAGGTCGTGGGGGGACACGATCGAAGTCCTTCACTATATCCATAAAAAAAAACGTCAACTGGAATATTTTTGTCCAAATAATCCGAAGTATACGCGTAAAATGATAAGTTAGTCACTGTAGAAAAATTTGATCTAAAACCATGTTGTGTGCAATTAAGAAGACCCCACTCCTCAGTGAACTTAAGAATGTGCTTATAAAGTACGGATTCGAAAATTTTGCCCATAAGTGAAGTGACACTGATGGGACGATAGTTACCTGGGTCGTGGCGTAAACCTTTTTTGAAAATGGGTGAAACATGCGCATGAAGCCACTCGGGGGGGGGGGGGCAACAAATCCGTCGTTCAAAAACATGTTAACAATTTGGTAAAACGTTGGTATTTAATTAAAAATTCAGCCGGAATGGCGTCAGGGCCCGCGGTTTTAAAGGGAGTTAAGGATGAGCTTGCTTCCAGAACGCAAGCTTCCGTAAAGATAAACGGCGGGATACAGATGGGGAATTTTTTGATTGGTGGAAAAATACGAGGGAGTTGAGGTTTATGGGCAAAGTTTTTTTGAAATGTTTCGTTTAAAATATCGGCCATGATGCGACAGTCACTAATAAGTTCGTTATTTTTATATTTTAATGGCCCGATGCCTGTTCTGGTTTTTTGACAAGATTTTACACATTGGTAAAATTGTTTAGGGTTATCTTTTGCGGAAGATGCTATGGTCTGATTTCGAACTATTCCTTTTCAGATTTAATTTTAACTTTGGCTTCTCGTGAAATGCGTTCGTAATCCAACAAAACCTGCTGCTTGGTGCTGATTTTTTCCAAAGTCGATTGCGTTTTTTTTTTAACAATTTGATTGTAGCGGGTGAAATCCATTTTGCCCGGTTAGCCGATGTAGGGGTCAGTGACGTAACGTACAGGTATAGGCTAGGGTAAGCATTGCTTACGGGCCCCTGCAACTCGGGGGCCCGCCAGGCGTCGAAATATGGACATGGACAACATCATTGAGATTTTTGCATTAAGAAAAGCATGCCGAAAGTATCACCTTTTAAAAGAGCCTCGAGTAGAGAAATAACTACGATATAATTTCAAGTTCAAATTGCAATATATTACAAGCAAGTCCAAGTTCCCATTTAACAAGTGCAATAATGTAGCTGCTAAGCAAAGCTTATAATAATTATAATAATAACAGTTAAGTGGGGTAAAAAATACCACACAGACATGTTTTGTTTTTATAAATTTCTCGAAGTAATTTTTTGGGCTGAAAAGTTATTGGGTGTTCGGGTAGCGTAAACCAAACAATGTACTGTAAGGTCAAAGATTTAAGGGGGGGGGGGGGCAAAAAACGGGGAGGGCCAGACCATAAATTTTGCTTGTGGGCCCAGAGACACTTTGTTACGCCACTGGTAGGGGTTCTGTGAAAACTACACGAGTTTACAAAGGATGTTATTGAATTACTAATTACATTCCATGTTAACAACATAGAGGTCGTCCACACATGGTGGCTCAAATAATTTATTTAAAAAGTTGAACTTTCTAATAGTATTCTCAAACGGTTTAGTAGAAACTAGGGTAATAATTAATAAAATGTCATGATCACTTTTAGCAAGCTTTCCAACGTGACTAATGGAGGAAATTATTTCAGGTTCAGTTACAAAAACTAGATCTAAAACATTTTGACCACGCGTTGAACAAGTTAACAATTTCAACGCATAGGGCGTTGAAACTATTATGGCATGCTGATGAACTGTCGTGAAAAGTCGCTTCCGTTTACGTTCAGTGAAATTCAGCACACCACGCACGATTGTTAATGACACCGTCACGATTTAAATACTGCTCGGCACCGTTAACAGACCAAAATACTACATTACAGTTACATCAGAAACAGCGCTTCCACTTCTCACTTACAGAATTTCCCCAAGTAAAGACAAAATTTACCTTTTTTTACCCTGTGCAAAAAAAAAAATCCCTTTTTTACTCCCCTTATTTAATTTCCTTTCATTACACCAATAATTTTTAAATGTTTAACGTTTCCAATTAAAAAAAAAAATATGGGCCTATTTGATGGCACAGGAACGCCACATATTGACGCAAATTGAAAATAAAATTCAAACAACTACTCTACTTATCTTGTTTGAACCAGTGTTTTGTTGGAGTAGAAGGTTGTGGGCTTGCGGAATTCCGAGAAAGTATGTCTGAATGGAGAGAATATCATTAGAAACTAGAGAAAATCGCAACTTGCAAGTAAAACACAGAATTTCCAGAATTTTTCCCTATTTAATATTTATTCCCCTTTGAAGAGCATTTTTCCCCTAAAAAGAAAAAAATTGCCTTTAAGCGGAAGCACTGATCAGAAACTGCACGTTGAGCGGGTTTACGAGTGGCTGTTACTTCGTTGATGTTCAGACCGAGAAAAATTCGCGCGCGATTGCTGCTCCGTCAAGTGGCGCGCCAAACGGGAAGCTGGAAAACTATGAGAGCAGCTAACGATTGGGTGCTTCTGGCAGCGTTGGCGTCACTGAGTGGTCGTCGTGCATTGATTGGTAGCTGCCGTCGAACATTGTGGCGACAGTACACTTAGTCTACAGGGGGCAAAGGTGGGCATGCCTCTTCTTCTCCCCCCTCCCCCCCCCAACATTTTTCAAGCGTACTCAGTTGCTTCACCCATCCCATCCCACCCGCAGAATTTTAAAGTAAATATTTCTGTCCATATACTAAAACGAGCTAGAGCTTTAAAGTTAACAATTTAATAAGTGCGTTGTAGTTTCCCAATAAATCACATTCAAGATAAAAGTATATCAGTCGAAACTTTGTCTGTAATGCAAGTACAGAATACCATATATTTTACCCTAAGTTTTGCCTGCTGGAAAAACTTACGAGTTTTTATAAGAGTGGTTTACACTCATAAAAAAGAAATTATGCCTGAAGCAAATATTAAAAGGTGCCTTTTCACGTTTTTAACTCCTAGATGCAGCATCGTAGAATCGTAGAATCTTCGACCAATATAAAGAAAATAGCGGTAAATTAAAAAAAAAGGAACAACACTTCGCTGCAGCGCCGCGAATTTTCATAACTAAAACGAGATCACGTGACCCACATCAGCCTATTAGATAACGGAGAATCTGGAACGTGGATGCTGTGTTTGGAACATGGGCAACGCTATCAAAATGGTGAACCGGCGTCTTTAAAGTGGCACTATCACCGATTGAAAGCAGACGAAATCTGACAACATCTAGCGCTGTGTAGTACCATCTAGCACTTGCTTGCACCAAACGAAGGAATGCATAACGGCATTTCTTTTAACGAAACAAACAAGCCACGACATCCTTAATGATTGAGGGAAAATTTGGTTCGTCCTCGTGCACCTGGGAGCAAGCTATAAAGGTTAACAATATCATTGCCGCTAGATGGCGCCACGGTATTTTCGTTCGCATTTCAATAGGTGATAGTGCCACTTTAAGCTTAAGAACCCAGCTTGAGAAAATAGGGTGTAGCAACTGAGTATTGGGGGGGATCTGTATTAATCGTTGCATTTTTATTTGTTTATCTTATGTGGAGAAATGAAATTGCAGTGAGAAGATATAAAGCACACACCCGCCGTCGTAGCATCCATCGCATAGTGGTCTTCACTGCATTCCCTGGATGTTACGATGGGTGTCTCTTGTGTTTTTACTGCGACCGAGTGTCTTTTCCTCACACTGACTTCGGCGATTAGTAATAACTGCTGGTATACCTAATTGACCGAAGTAACGAAGAAAACGAAGTCCCGTTTTAACTTGAAATGTTGGCCCTTTTTTACTGTTGCCATTCAACTTTTTGTGAAAATTCAAGACGGCGGTCCAAAATGGCGTCCAAAAATCGGTTTACGGCAGTTGTAGCCAAACGCATGAAACGATTCGAATGAAATTTGGTAGGAGTATTCTTTGAAATAAGGCCGAACGGCTTACTCTGTACTTGGTCATAAACCTGTTGCTAAAATTCGAAATGGCACACCACAATGGTGTAATGGGTTTTTAGCCAGTATCTTCTAGATCTTTCATCACATTGAACAACCTGGTTAGGCATAATCAGAATAACATATTCACAAAAAAATGTCCCATTCGACTTTTGTGAAAATTCAAGATGGCGGACCAAAATGCATCCAAAAATCGGTTTACGGTAGTTATAGCCAAACGCATGAAGCGATTCAAACGAAATTTGGTGCGAATGTTCTTTGAAATACGGCTGAACAACGTAGGTACATGATTTGGTGATAGTTGAAAAAAAAAATCCCAAATGGCTGCTCAAAATGGCATCCTGCAAAAGGCAGTTTTTAGGCTTACAATTATTAAATCGTTCATCAGATTAAACACGAACTGGTTACGAGTATTCAGAACAACATATTCACATCGAATCATACTGTGGTGTCGTGAAAATTCTAAATGGCGGCCCAAAATGGTTTCCAACACAGCTTACGTTGATTGAAGCCAAATTCATTAAGCGATTCGAATGTAACTTGGTAAGAATATACTAGGTGAGCACAAAATAATTAACTGAACAAAAAACTGCTTCAACGTTTAGAAAAAAAAGCATTACAGCTCGTATCACCCATACTCACAGCTGTAAAGGTAATATGACGTCACACGCAGTGCATGCTGGTCGGCTTTGACAACGGTAGGCCGTAAAACTATTTGAGAGCATCTTTTAACCAAAACAAACCGCACTCCGATATATTTTCCAGTTTGTTTTTAATTACATTTTGTAATGCGGTCATTATTTTGTGCTCACCCTGTATACTTTGGAATATGGCTGAACGGCATAGGTATTTGATTTTATACTAACTGCACAAATTCAAAATTGCGGCCCAAAATGGCAGCCAAAAACAATTTCGGGCAGCTAAGGCCATAGAAATTCAGTTTTTTTCTTAAGGGGTTCGGGGCGAGTGAGATTTGCGTTCACAGCAATTATTAGTGTAAAGATTCTCAATGCTCGAGCTACAATTGTAGTAGGGTACCACAAGCAGTGTTCAGCTTCCTACCAAACTCATGTCACCACGGAAAATGTCACCCATGTGCAAGCTATCATCTATGAGGCGCCGTTTGGGACTTAATGCAAGGTCCATTCGTAAATATATTTTTCCAATCCGTAAATATATTTCTCAAACTGTAAATATATTTTACCAAACCGCACGTATAAGTTTCATCTGTAAATATATTTTTTACCGTAAATATAATTTTTCAATCGTAAATATATTTTTCAAACCGTAAATATAAATTGCCAGACCAATTATAATTTCATCCATAAAAATATTTTTTAAACTGTAAATATATTTTTCAAACTGTAAATATAAATTTCCAAACCAACTGTACATCTAATTTTTATCCTTAAATAAATTTTTTTGTTCTGTGCGGAACCTGTTACGCACCAGACCATCATTGAGTGAGTAAACTTTAATAACGACGATCACGGACGGGTTATTAAAAGTGCAACCGGGATCCATTGTACAAACTCAACTCTTGGTGCCGTGACCCAAGTCCCAAATATTGGAGTCTATACAGTAGAAACTAACATAGACTTATTAACCCCAAGTTGCATACAGTTGCCTGCAGGCAAGAGCTGACTAAACGTGAAAAAACTAAGTCCCAACTCGCACTGCAAGCTTTGTGAGGGGACCCCGAGCAAAGCGAGCAGCAACAGCCTAGTGGTCAGCGTCATCGTCTCCAAACCCTGCGAATGCTGGTTCGAATCCCCCGACTGACCCAACTATCATATTAAAAAAAAAGTAGCAGAAAATAATTCATGCATTTAAGGGTTAATGAGAATTGCAGCTGGAACCCATTCTTGAAATGCTCTAGTCTCGGTGCCGGGACCCAAGTCCTAAATATTAGAGTCCCGGCAGTAAAAAATAAGTAAGACTTACTAATGAGAATTGCAGCTGGGACTTGGCACCGAGACTAGAGCATTTGAAAAATGAATCTTGGTTGTACTTTTAATAATTAGTACAGTAAGTCTTAACTATTTACTGCCGGGACTCTAGGATCGCTGCCACTGCAGCGTCCAAATCATCCACCGCTAGCACTTGAAACGTCCAGTCGTACGTACTGTATAATTTACTAACTCACTAAGTCCACCGCGTTCCCCTGCTTAGACCATTGGCTTGTACGTCTCTGGTCAAAGCGGGCCAAAGCCGCCAAGTGGAGGTAGCTTTCCGGTGTAGGAGTAAACTGGTTCCGCACGGAACAAAAAAATATATATTTAAGGATAAAAATTATATGTACGGTTGGTTTGGAAATTTATATTTACAGTTTGAAAAATACTTTTACGGTTTGAAAAATATATTTATGGACGAAATTATAAGTAAGTAAGGTTGGTCTGGCAATTTATATTTATAGTTTTAATAATATATTTACGAATGAAAAATTGAATGTACGGAAAAAAAATATACTTACGAATACAAAATTAAATTTACGGTTGAAATAAATATATTTACGGATATAAAACTTAATGTACGGTAAAAAAAATATATTTACGGATGAAATCTATAGGTGCGGTTTGATAAAATATATTTACAGTTTGAGAAATATATTTATGGATTGGAAAAATATATTTACAGTTTGAAAAATATCTTTAGGAATGGACTGTGCATTAAGTCCCAAACGGCGCCTCATAATCATCTATTAAAACCAACGTTTTCATTCTTAGTCGCACTACTGTAACAAAACGAAACCGTCCTAGCCTTACCTGATCTAACATCACTATAACAATATCAGAGCCGCAATAAAGTGATTTTAAAACACTCACCATTAGTGGGGAACAACCTCATAGCGACGTCCGGTTTTCAAATGTGCTAACTAAAGGTCGAACTACTTCCCCGCGGCTTAGACAGCCTAAAGTCCATGGGCGTCGATCCATGAAAATAACTGGGGGGGACGGGGACACATAGGCTGCGTGAAGTATAACGTATGTTTTATTTTTTAATAAAGTACAAAATATAAAAAATCAATTGTGACAACACATATAATGTAACACTTTACGATAAAAACATTAGAAGTA
>JAHWFP010138076.1:1289-20974 GCA_023313725.1 Lithobius niger | reverse complement strand
GTGCCATTCCTCAACAGTGCCTTTAATAGCTCGTAATTTATTGCCGTTCTGTCCATCCCACGAGGCTTGACAAAAAGCGTGTAACCTTAGACGCAGAGTTGGAAAAGCGTCCGAGGGAGCAAGGCTGAGATCCCTTCCGAGAGGGCCAGAAAGGGCCCCTTTTGCTGCAGAATCCGCTTGCTCATTTCCACTTATCCCAACATGGCCCGGGATCCAGCAGAAAAGCACGGTTTTCCGCTGGCCAGGCAAGCGGGAAAGCAAAGCTTGGACACGTTGTGTCAAGGGGTTCCGTGGATTGTAAGTCGCAAAGGACTCCAGGGCACTCATGGAATCACTAAAGATAATGAAATGCGTGCCCTGAAGGCCAAGGATCCATTCCACCGCCAAACCGAGAGCCAAGAGCTCTGCAGAAAACACAGAATAGCCTGATGGAAGGCGATGGGCAACCGTCACTCCCTTACAAACACAAGCACAAGCCACGCCAGCGTCTGACTTCGACCCATCAGTAAACAGCCGCTGATAACCGGCGTACTGAGAACACAGCCGCCGGAACTCCTGCAAGTACCTTGCTGGCAGAGTGGAACTCTTCAGGAGGGACGCCAGAGCGAAAATAAAAATGCCACTTGGGACAAGCCAAGGGGCCACTGGCATCCCCCCAAGCCTCAAGACGCTGGGCATTTCAAAGGCTATCTCGTGACAGGACTGCTGGAGCCTATCGCGGAAATCACCCTTACCCACCCTGCGTCTACCGACTCGCAAGTCTGGCCCAAAAACCATGGACCAAGCAGGACTGGATTCCACAGCACGTAAACGCACAGCATACTGAATGGCCAGCTTCTGCCGACGAATGGCCAAAGGTGGCTCCGAGGCCTCAGCATAGAGGCTGACCACTGGAGAAGTTCGAAATGCCCCAGTCGCCACACGCAGGCCACTGTGATGCACAGTGTCCAACACCTGGAGAGTCGAGTCACTAGCCGAACCATACACCATGCACGCATAATCAAGTTTGCTGCGGACAAGGGCTCTGTAGAGGCGCAACATGGCAGTGCGATCGGCACCCCATGAAGTGCCCGACAGAACCCGCAAGATGTTAAGTGCCCGCAAAGACTTGTCTTTAAGTTGGCGCAAGTGTGGAAGCCAAGATAACCTGGAATCGAACACCAGACCCATGAAACGTGCCTGTGGGACAACAGGAATCTGCGCCTGCCCCAAGTACAGGCAAGGATCCGGGTGCAGTGTTCGTTAGCGGCAAAAGTGAATGCACACAGTCTTGTCCGGAGAAAACCGGAAACCATTACTGACTGCCCAGGTCTGGACTTTGTTAATCGCCAGCTGTAGCTGCCGCTCGCAGGTCTGCATGCGAGCTGCCCGAAAGCGCAGGCCGAGGTTCGTTGGGAGGGTGTTGCATAAATCGACGGCGGTGGAGTGGTCGATCGTCTTGACGACCATGAAGAAAGATCAATTGATCTTTCGCAGGGACGAGATTGCTTTCTTTTTTCAGTGGAGTGTCTGGCTTTCACTTGAAGCTTCAGACAAGCATACGCTTCCTTGGTTTTCATGAGATCGGATTGGAGCGACTGCAAGTCGGGCAAGGGTCGAACCTAACCGCATTGGATTGGTGATGTCGTGGTCATATCAAGTGTGGCTTTATCGGTTGCTCACGGTCCGATGGGAGACGGACCCAGCGAGCGGTGGTTGGCCAAGAGGGCACAGTCATCAGGCGACAGGCCGCAGATATGGTGGAGAATCCCGGTGATGGTGGTGTTGGGTCCTCTACCAAAATTTTACTAGATGATGGGGTTGGTGTGGCCACCCGAACCGACGCTTCCCTTGGCGTTACCTTTTGCTTGCGGCATAACAGAAAAGGGAAGCACAGGAACCCCAGTAGCTCAGACCAATTGTGTTTTAACCTCTATTTCCTGGGAGAAGAAACAGCACGTCTGACATGGTCGAGACGTAGAGAACAAAAGATGAAGCCACGATCACCTACGGTGCTTTTATAGATGGAGGGATGACAGAACGGATGTGCATTAGGTCGCGAGGCTGGCAGACTCCAAGAACTTCAATCTCTAAATCAAACAGCAAAGGATAAGGAGAATGATAAAAGCTCAGGTAGTGTCTATTTTCGTCGGCATATAGAAAATCTTTTTCCGCGCAACAGTGTAAGCAGTAGTCATGGGCCAAAATTTGCCTAAAAGCCATATTGGGCAATTTTCGTTGCTAAATTATTCCCACGGTTTTAAAAAAAAATAAAACTCTTTCTATTTATGGCATGATAACGTAGTTTCTGAGAGAAAAATAGTCAAAACGACATTTTTGCCTTTTTCGCCGTTCAGCCCATTGCCGTACAATGTTAAACTTGAAGGCCCTTGGAGCACCTCAAGGCAAGACCCCAGAGTGATGGAAGTTTGTGTGTGTGATAGCGATGCCAAAGAGCCACTTTTTCCACACCCTGGCAATAAGGAATTCCAAAAAAAAAAAGTTTCTACACTTCACCCTATTGCAGGTATCATAGTATGTGTCCCCCCCCTCCCCCTGCAACGTACACTTTAGCAGACATACGATATCGTGAAAACAACACTTGTTACTTAGGATTGTTGGCCGTTGATTTTACTTCCCCAATCCCTAACCACAGACATACGTTTGAGTCGCAGCAAGAATTTATAGGGTTGGGGAGGAGAATTCGTGACTGAGACCCCATACTTTAAACGTCTTGGATACTTTCGGTAGATCAGTGTTAGTTTATAGAGGGCGCCATGTGTTTTATGTGGGAATTTCTACTTAGTTTTTAGCCTAAAATTAAACGAAACTAAACAAAACTAGCTTGTATTAAATTATTATTTACCCTAGCTTGCTTGTAATTTAGTTTACTTTAGATTTGGGCTGAAAAATGAGCAAAAATTACCACTTGGAACACGTGGCGCCTCTAAAAACTCTAACGGAACTAATAGGGACGAATCTAACATGTTTCAATAGGGTCTTTTTAGAGTTACAAATTCTCCTTCAAAACCCTATAAATTCTTGGTTGCAGTAACTCTTTGTTAAAGTCGAACCCCCAAAGTTTACCTTTTTTGTCATGCCTTGTGCCCTGTTTTAAATGAAATGCCTGTAAACCTCTACAGATACGCAGCTAACGTAGCATAATGTTTTAAAACAAGCCAGAATTCAAACTAACTGCCTCATTTTCAGTAGTTTAGTCAAAAGTTCATTAATGTCATCTACATCAGTGTGAAACTTACTCGTGCTCTGCAACTTCCATTACATGAGGTTGTATTGTGTGAATGTCGTCAGTGTTATCACACATAATCTTGGCTAGGGTGGTTTTGCGAATCTCTTCTAGTTGATCTGTAAATGTGAGCAGAATGGGCAGGTGAGTTGAAACAGAAAGGACAAAACAGAATTTCTGCGAACATTGAACAAGATACACAAATGCATTCAACATCTGTCACTATACAACAAAATTCTACCAGAAAAAAATGGCTTTTGTTTGCAGAAGTGTCAGAATTTATTCAATTAGGTAATGGTCATCGTTTTCAGGTGTTCACCCAAGTCAGTATTTAAGGCAGTAACATGACATACTAGCTTACTCCCAATTTCAGCAAAGATGGGGAAAACGCGAGCTAAGTTGTGTGCGTCAGCATTCTTAACAATAAAGGAAAGCCACAAATTGCACATTAAAAAAAAAAACACTAAAACTCGACATTTCGAGCTAGATCAAGCTCATTGCCAAGACTGAAAAATTAGAAATGTTAAAAGAACGAATTCATTAAAAAAAAATGTATGTCCTATTTAGTAGGCAGAACTACCACAACATATCAGCACAAGCGGAAGAGAGAAGGCCAAGTTTGTGCCAGCATTAGTATTGGTGTTCAACTCACTCTTGTGGCAAAAATTGGTAATGGACAAATGTTTTAGAATGTTAGCTGTATTGTTTAAAATTATTAGCATTAGGACACATATGGTTGTGGACTGCCGTACTATGAAGTGTAAGGGAGGGGGAGTTGAGGCTTAATGGCGCATCAACAGCTGGGTCATTGGCACCGACATCAGTCACAGTGCAGTGGCTCAGGATACCACTGCACCACACATTACGCGCCATGGCTTCGGCTGGGAGCGCGGCAAACTTACAGCTCCACACATTACAGAGATGTTAACCAAACCTCAAATCTATATCTTATCATATATTTGTAACTCCTGCAAAAATTTAAGAACCCTGGACAAGTGGGCAGAATCATCGCCCAATTGATATGCTATGTCCTGCGGGAGGTGGAAACTGCGACAAACACCATCAAGATGGAGACAATCAACAAGAACGTGACGGACCGTGAGAGGACACCGACATCAAAAACATTTACGAGGGATAACTCCCTTCAAACGAGCTAACACCACCTCTTCCCGGCGAATGTGGCGACGAGCTGAGTTCCATTCCTGGACAATGCCTTTAACAGCCTGTAACTATTACCGTCTTGTTTGTCCCACAAGGCTTTCTAAGCAACGAGCAATCTCAGATGAGGAGTTGGAAAGACGTCCGAAGGAATGAAGCATAGATCCCTATCAAGAGAACCAGAAAGGGACCTTTTGCTGCACCATCAGCATGCTCATCCCTAGCTATCAACATGGCCTTGGATCCAGCAGAATCACAGTTTTCCACTGGCCAGGTAATGCCAAGAATTTCAAGGTTGAACCCAGTACGATATTGTGGAATTTGAAAAAAATGTGGGTAGTAGAAATGTTGGGCCATGGCCTGTGTTTCTGAAATGCTGCACAAGTGAATTGGTCTGGTCAAGTAGCTTAAAGTTTGATTCATGTGATCATATCTTTGGACCAGGTTTTGTTCACTGGTTCCCAGTGCTTGGTTTCTTTTACTATCTCTATTCTCCTTTTAACAATTTGTCCAAGCCCGATGTGTATAAAGAGTACTGTAGGAACGAAGAATGACGTACAGGAATTTGACTCAGTGTATGACAGGAACAGAGATTCACTCGATGATTATAGCACTGGAATTCCGCTCCTGACAGCAGGACACAAAACCACAAGGGCATATAACAACACAATATTTTTAATTTTCGAGAGGTAATTCCTCTCTTGGTCACAAAACACAAATGAAACACCATAAAAACTCCTAAACATGAAAGAGACACCCCAATTAGTGAGCACCATCTTGATCTGGTTGCTTGGCCAAATCAAGGCAGGCCAAATGCTTGTTTAGGAGTTTTTATGGTGTTTCATTTGTGTTTTGTGACCAAGAGAGGAATTACCTCTCGAAAATTAAAAATATAGTATTGTTATATGCCCTTGTGGTTTTGGGTCCTGCTGTCAGGAGCGGAATTCCAGTGCTATAACCTTCTTAACCACATATTGACCGATTTATATTCACTCGATGAATTGTTCTCATACAAGAAAGGCTCATACCATATGAGGAATTTTTAGAAGGCTTGGTTTTTTTTCAAGATAGCTGGTTCGGGAAGTTGTATCTAAAGAGGCTCTCTCTCTACTGTTCGAGTCTCGGCATTCATTGAATTATTATTTCCCAATAGTCTACTAACTACGATAGACATAAGCATACGACTTGTCAAACGATTGGGTATACTGAATCAGAGTTTATTTGTTCCAACGAAATACTCCTTTCTTAATTTGTTCATAATTACCGAAAAGAACGTTAATGCTAATTACTTGGAACGGTGATAAAAAAAAACGTATTATTTGTAGTAATGTACAATATTTGCCATATGTAAAAATTGTAACTGATAATAAACTATATGACCAAGATAAAACTTAATTGTATACCTTAGAATTTTTGAGGATTCATAAATACCAATAGTATTAAATTTAAGATAAACTTGAGGGAACTTTAAATACATCATTGTTTTGATTCACTGTCTGATTACATTCACTTTAAGGCATGGATTCTGTGTAACATGTCTTTTTTAATAAAGATTGAAGTTTTTTATTGCGTGTTTTGTGTCAAGACAAGCAGTGAGTGAATTATTTATATTGAAGGATTTTTTTAGTGTCCCGCAAACCATGCAGACAGTAAGTGCTATTTGTTCACTGCTAGTATTTTTAGGGGCAGATCATCAAGATGTTCACTGTGATGAGTTCACACGGACTCTGTCTTACGATGGACTTTGCTGGCAGGGCCGTACCTTGCTGGCAGGGCCGTACCCCATGGTACCACTAACTGACATGAATGAAGAAATGATACCACCGAAAATGGCCACTAACTGGTGATAGAAAGCTAAAAAAAAAAAGAGTCTTCAGATTGCAAATGGGCCCTACTCATATTAGTTCTGCCACTGGGCTTTTTTATCGCCTCGTCCTGAAAGTGACTGGCAAGAAAATACTAGAAAAGTGTATCTGTTCCAAAGCTGTTTCCATGTAAACATGCCCCCCAAATTTGGTTATGAAAGAATTCAAACCAACTCTCAAACCTAAGTCTTGATTTGAGCTTCCTCCCAACCCTAGAACTAAAAAAAAAATATAATAATAACCGAGCTTGCAGACCATTTCAGTGGAAATCGAACACCCAACTACAGTGGAATATTGTCGCAGCTGGGTAACGTATGTTTACTAAACTGGTACAATATCAAAGTTCGCCATCCGTGGGCAGAGTAATGCCACACTAGTTTCAAACATGGTAGCAGTATTCCTTACCTGGTGTAAAAGATCCTGGCTGACCTCCATTTTCGTACCAAAATCTATCTCCTAAACGTAAATGCTGAAACTGTTGTCCAATAAGACAAGCAAAGGTGGGACCAGCAGCAGCTCCTGGTATATTGTACTCGGCAATGCCAGCTGGGAATAGGTCTACGTCATCCACTGATCTGAAAATACAAATCAAAACAATGTTCGTGACTGCTATTAATTTCCACACAATTCAAGCAGCGCAACGTAATGGATGCATTATATGTAGTTATTCTTCACACAAAAATGTTATTGGACATGAAACTCGGTTGTAGCCTCGTGGTGAGGGGGAGGGGGTCGAGGCTTAATGATGCGTCGACAGCAAGGTCATTAGCGCCAACCTCAGTCACCTCGTGGTTCGTGCCGAACCAGGTTAGGCATTGTAAAAATAAGGAAACCTCCAGGCAGGTCTATTCCTACATGGACATGTGGGACCTGTCTGGAGGTTTCCTTATTTTTACAATTTCGTCCACCCACAAATTAATTGATTTTACTACAGGTTAGGCAGTTACTGTATTAACTTCATGATAGTATAGTTGGTGTAGGCCAATAAGCTTAGAGCTTTTTGAAGGCCCAAGTGGCAGAAGCGGAAGAAACCACCACCGTATCAGTTGTTTGTTGCTGCAGGCAGGAGGGAGGAAACTGGAGTACCCGGAGGAAACCCTCATGCAGCGGGCGGGGAAACAATCAGAGAAAAACCCGTACATATGCACTTCCCTTCACCAGGATCGAACCACCCGGGTCTGTAAGAAGCCAAAGATGTACAGCCGGGACCAAAGACACCTATCGAATCTGATGCCCCAGTACTCGCGGCTACCTGTGCACCCCATGATGGTGCGATGATGTTTGTGCCAGGTGTTTCACTTTCCTACCACTTCCTGCATTATTTTACGTTTTGAGTAGAACATGATGTTCTAACTTTTCTCTTTACGTCCTTCGTTTAATTCATACCATTTTAAGACAGGCTGTGCCTTGTAGCACGGGGGTTTCTGTTGATTTGATGTTTGTGGTAAACGATTTAAGAAGGCATAATTGCTGAGACACAGTTGTAATTGGTTTAAGGAAAGAAATACAGTTCATGTTGTAAATGTTTCACAATATTTTGACATGCGTTGCTTTTCGGTTATGGTCTGATTTTATTTTCGAGAATCTGTTAAGCCTGAACTTTTCCCCCTAGAATTGCCACAATAGCCTGTTTCAAGCAAGTACCGCTATGAGTTGTTGCAGGCTGCAGCAACTAATTAAGAGTAGTAATATAACATTAACGTGCATAAAAGGAATACGTCCCACAACAACGAATCAAATTCTTGAAATTAGAACCACTGCATCTATAAGCGAAGAAGATTCAGGTAAACAGCCTCAAAGAGAAGTATAAATAGGACTTGGCACAGTGAGAATGTCCACACTCAGGCTTCAGTCCGTCAGTGTTTCCTCGATGATGTGACCATGGAAAATGATTACCGCACTTGGTCAGTGTTGTCAGTGTGAGTTTACTAAGATTGTAGTCGTACCATGATTGATGCAAAACGATAACTAAAGAGCTTTAGTGAAGAGCTTAATGCAAAATGACAACTGAAGTATTTTTTAGAAAATACCATATTCGGTTGCTGATAAACATACTTTGCACATTATGCAGAGAATATGCACTGTCAATACGTTTTCTTCCCCAGTTCTAATCAAATTTTTTTTGACAATTCTGCTTGTACTGCCCAAATACAAGTTAGCTGTTGACAAGCTAGTAGTACACAGTGTAACAGAACCACCCACGTTAGCATCCTATACAGGAAAATGTAAGATCATTTAAGTTCTTACAAGAAAAACACACAAGAGCCTGTAAGATCCTGCAGGTTCCAGCAAAATTCCACAGGATATTGTGTCAAGATCTATTGGCGTTTGCACCTGATCTCATGCAAGATCCTGTAGGATCTTGGTGCGGATATTGCAGGGTCCTGCGGGATCCTGCAGGATTATGCGGGATCTTACTTTGTGCAAGATCTTGTAGGACCTGCAGGACCTTAGCAAAATCCCACAGGATCGTGTACCAAGATCGTGCAGGATCCCTGTAAGGATTATATAGGATGCTCACATACATGGTAATAACCAATCAGTATGCTGTGAAAAGTTATGGATTTCCTAGAAATGTCTCATTTTTGGGTGTTACTTTCTTTGTATCATCCTGTTCCCATGGAACTAGGTGACTGGTTCCTCGTGGCGCACCATCACATCTAAACTGAAGCTGACCAGGGATTCGGTAAAGAAAGGTCATTGATCCCGAGTGCTCATGCTGGTCTCGGGGTGGACTCCCCACGTGTTGCACGTGTCATGCTAAAGTACTCCTGAAAGTCCAAACATTGCTAGGTTAACTCTGGGCAGCAGATGCAACAGAAGATGTATTGCACCAGCTGGGTAAAAAATTATGTCGGTGAGTGATTTAAACACTGCTCTCATGACTCTACAGTAATATCAATTAATTTGTGGCATGTGAGATATTTACTTGAAAACCCCTCCAGACAGGGAATGAGGAATTACAAGACCACCAAAAAGCCAAACGAAATTTAATTTTTAGGAAATTACTGCTTATCTTGGGCACCTAAACAAGCCAAATAAAAAAAAAACAATGGATGATGAGTCCTCATGCAACCTTCCACAACCTCCTGCAGTGCATACTTTCAATAAAAAATAGCATATGTACAATTAAAACATGATGAGAAAGAGACGACGACTTTGTTCAGTCTGCCATCTTGGAGAACTCCAGTGCACCACTGATAGTTACGTACCAGTAAATAATACATAAATGTCAGTGGTGCACTGGAGTTCTCCAAGCTGGAGGACTGAACAAAGTCGTTGTGTCTTTCTCATCATACTTTAATTGTATACCGAGTATCCCAAAAATCAGGGGTCACTCGGGTGATAAACCCGGTTGATATATCAGCATGAACACCAGGTATATCTACCAGTTACGGGTGATCCCTGACTTTTGGGACACCCATTATATGTGTTTTTTTTTAGTTGTAAGTATGCACTGGAGGAGGTTGTGGAAGGTTTGTATGAGGACCCGTCATTCATTGTTGTGTTGATTTGTCTTGTTTAGGTGACCAAGAGAAGCAGTAATTTCCCGAAAATTAAATTCCATTTGGCTTTTTGATGCTCTTGTGGTTCCTCAATCCCTGTGAAGAGTGGTTTTCAAGTAAAAAATGACTCTGCAGCAGAGGCGTAACTTCAAAATTGGGGCCCGGAGGCGAAGGTGCAGTGGAGGACCCCCTTCATTAAAAAAAAATGCCGTTTTTGGTAAACAAGGCGAGAGCCCAGGGTAGGCCACCTTCCTGCATTAAAAAAGATGCAGATTTTACCACACAAGGCAACAGCCCAGTGGTGGTGCCCCCCCCCCCCCCCAAATTCATAAAAAAATGCAGTTTTACCACACAAGGAGACAAAGAGAAAGCCCAGCGGAGGCCCCCATTCATCAAAGAAAAAATTGCAGTTTTTCCCCACGCAAGGCGAGAGCCCAGTGAAAGTACTTCATAAAAAAAATTGCAGTTATTGCCACATAAGGCAAGAGCCCAATGCTTCCCCTCCCCATACAAAATAAAACAGTTATGTTTTGCAACTTTTCATGAAACTATAGCAATAACTTACTTTGCAGTAATTTTGCGGTTACAAACACATTTTAAATTGGGCCCACCGAAGTTACGCCACTGCTCTGCAGCATGTGCGCAGCTAGATCTGACAGACTGGGAGCACAGCAAGATTAGAGTACTGTGCGAGAGTACGTGGTGGTATATGTCCTGACCTCCAGTCACAAGGGAAAATTTAAAATAAAGAAATACAGTTACCACATATTCCAAAAAACTCCGTAACGTTGACGTTCATTACTGTGGACCACTGCATTAAATTAACTTCCAACAGAGTGGAAATTCTCCATATTTCGCTTACTTCCATACTCCAGATAGTTCCTTATCTAGCTAATTTTCGACTGCAACCTGCAGTCTTCTTCGGCTCTTCGAAGGTAAGTTTATCTTCTGTTTACACTCTTCGTTGTGTACACGATTGCCATCTGAGTTTGAAATCGCTGCTTCGCGTAGCCTCCCGAATATAGAGAGGTTGGGAACGGCCTACTGAAGACGTCAGGCTTAGCAGTGACGAAGGGCCTTCTAAATTCGGGAGGGTACGCGAAGCGGCGATTTCAAACTCGGATGGCAATCCTGTATAACGAAGAATGTAAACAGAAGATGAACTTACGTTCGAAGAGCCTGAAGAAAACTGCAGGCTGCAGTCGAAAATTAGCTAAGGAACTATCTGGAGTGTGGAAGTAAGCGAAATATGGAGAATTTACACTCTGTTGGAGGTAAATTCACATATTCCAAATGTATTGCAAGTTAAAATAGAGCCAGGCGGACATCTGGTGCACCACTGACTGACAATATTTATTCACAATAAATAAATTTTCGAACAGAAACGGAAATTTCATCAGATAAAATCGTAAAAAACAAACATAATTCACATAAAAATCACCGTAGGGTAATACCCGAATTAAAAAGCACTAAAACTGCAACACATACCTTAACACACAAATTCGTGGCAGGACGCCGTATCACAGCAGGCAGAGAGCACAAAGGGGATCACGAGAAGTCAAGTGGCAATATTAATTTTTTTTGAGTAGGTGACCCACTGATCCACTCCAGGTTAATTTACAGTTAAATTTAACCCCTTCAGGTTCGAGTCTAAGTAACTGACGTTTTTCAGTGAACGTCACTATTATGTAAATTCCCTGAAATCTGGATGATGCCCAGACCCAACAATGTCTGCCAAGTGCTTTGCCGATAACCCACGCCTCAACATAATGACAGTCTTGATATTTTCTTTTGGGCAGGGGGCACTTTAGTTCCCCAAAAGAAACCCTTTCCCCCAAGTAATGTAGAGAAGGGCTAAGTAGTGTGTAAGTGTTCAGGGCTTGCACATAAGAGTAAATATCACTATGTACCTGTAAAGTACCATGAACTCTTCAATGATGCTATCTGGCATCAGACCACGAAGGTCGTGGAAGGTACGTGGTTTTTCCAGGCCACAGTATTCTCGCCACGCAGTGTATGACGGTATTCCATTGTCTCGGCCCCTTTGAACGTTGACAGAAAAGAGATCAGCGCCTGTCCCGATTGTGAAGTTTTCTTGCAAGACGAAGAGGTTGTTTGTGAGCTACAAAGAGGGAAAAAAAAGTAATTATTATAAAATGCCATATTTTACAGAAGAAAACATAGCGTTCACATACAAAGCAAATGTTTACTGCTGCACAAACTTAGCATCGAATGTTGCATTTCTTCATCTAGACACACGCTAGCGTGTCGCTGCCAAGTGGAAAGGCGGTCACTAGCAGTGTTTTAAATGCAACGACCTTATACTCGATTTCAGCCGACTGGTGTAAATTCCCCATGCGGTAGAAATCTTTGTAAATCGCTGGATTCCGGTGTCTTTGGTACAGTAACGAAGTAAACTTCAACATTGAAGTGTGGGAACGCGTCCTTTATGGAGAAAAAGTTCTCTCAATAACGTTGATTTGTGTTACTAGCTAGCTGATGACAGGCCTCCCATGTTAATTCTATTTGGTATAAGGGGGGAGGGGAGATGAGGCTTAATGGCGCGTCGACAGCTTGGTCATTAGCGCCAACCTCAGTCACAGTGCAGTGGTCCGGGTTGCCACTGCACCACACATTACAGAGATATTATTCAAACCCCTAATCTAAATCTTGTCATACATCTGTACCTCCTCCTATTTGGTATAAGGTCACGTCTACAGCTCGTTAGGGAAAGTTCGCATATTTAAATTTTGGCACTCAGGTAAAGAGTAGTACGGGGAAGTGCCTTTTTCTAAAATGGGAGTTGCAGCTAGAAGCACGTGGCTATCAGACTGAAGGCACGTTGGAGTGGCAGACCTAACAGGTGGAGGTACGCATAGCAAGTATAGGAGGCTACGGACGAATCCTTTACGAAAACAGTGCAATGTGACATAAAACTAGTGCGAAAAACTTTTCTTGATCCCGAATAAGACAATAGGAAGGAAAATATATCAACATTTGTTCAAAGCTGTCGAAAATTTGCAACGAAATGGACTGGAATTTTGCTTTTTTTTTAGACTTGCATTAAAACGACGAGTGTGTTTGATCGTGATTCCATTGACTGTCAAAGTAATCGAAGCCATTTCACTCTAATGGATGGCACTACATGTAATTATGTCCAAATTTGTGTGATTAGGCCTATAATTTTTATTACGGCATATTTACTAAACATGTCGAAGCACACAGGAAGGCCAAACCAGACTAATTATGTGAAATATTTTCCCTCCACAACACAGATTGATCAGAAAATCACATGCTGGTGCCTTCTAGAAAAAACAAGGTGAAACCAGGGATTACCTCCCAGCATGTGTTTGTATGAGGTTTTCCCATTCTCAAAATCTCCGAAACCTAGCAAACCTTTGAAAATAGGTACACTGATTCAGTTTTCAGATTTTGCTCTCTGCTAACATGAAATTAAAGATCGTCTTCATTTGGGTTCCATGTATACATATTTTGCCCATTAGGAGACTGTTAAAAAAAACCAATGTTAATATCCCCCTAGCATGATTTATACGATGTTTCCTCATTCTAAAACTCTCCGAAACCTATCATACCTTTGAAAGTAGGTGCCTGTTAAAAAAACAATGTTCTTTACATTAATACGATTTGTGATGAATCCAGGGTTTTTAACACCGTATTACCTCTAGTCATCAAACTGTTAACTCTTTCGTGATGAAATTTGACACTGCAGTAAATTAACAAATAGAGGCCGACATTTATTTTTAGAAACGGGATCTGCATGTGGTAAGTGCGCCAATTGGTACAGGCCTTGTGACGATCTTACTAACAAGGTACCATAATACTACTGCAACCATGATCAAACATCAGTTTTGCACCTAGAACCATTACATGCAAACTTTTCAACATGAACCTTTTTATTATGCATTGGTAAAAATCGCAGACAGTCCTAAATTAATCGCAGCCAATCACCAATTTCAACAAGTATACGACTGAAGGCATTACAGCGCATCATGCAGAAGGAAGACGCAAATTCACTTACATTACGCTTAGTAGAAAAACGTGTAAATTTGCAAAGCAATAAAAGGTAAATAAAAACAGCAAATTTAACACTAAGTAAAAATTCATTTCAATAAACTTCATTCATACTTGGTCTGTGAATAAGTGATCCGTTTCCTGCATCCTCTGGTCGCAGATTCCCATAGCGATGGGTCCAGGACCTGGTTCTACCTGAAGTGTTGATAAGAAGAATTCACGGGAAACTCGGTTGGTGGGAAGACGAGAATGGTCTGGAGCACTCCTGCAAAACGAAAGGCAAAAATTGACATCGCTGTTAACGGAAGCAAGCATAGTCTACACAACTTATGAAGCCGGTACCATCCCGGATATGGGTAAGATAACCTCTATATGCTTCCAAAACACAACATAGGCATCTATTTGCTTTAACTTATATGATAGATTCTACGATAGCTGGAAGTGATTTTCCTTGACTGTTTCTGATTTAATCGGTTCTCGGGTTGTTTCCTGAAAACTGAGGGACAGATGCACAAATGCAGGAGAAAATTAACAGAGTTTGCATGCAAGTTTTGCAATGAATACTAACTCCAACCTAAAAACAATGTATTGAGCTATTGGGAAATAAGCGATACAGTATTCAACAATAAAATCAAAATGAACCAGTAGCAAGATGCATGTATGCTTTTGCATCATGCTTCGATTGCCCAAAAATAAACTGACTAAATTTCACGATTATGTGTGTTGAAATTTTACCAACCCAGCAAGGTTATGCCAATGACGTCATTTGTGAAATCTGGCAAGCTGAAGATCCACATGACGTCAAATTGTAATGACCCAATGTCACTTCAAAATAATAAATATTCATTGTTAGTTGACATGATGCTATTATATTAATTGATGTAACAATGTACGGCTGTGAATTGTCCGTACTTAATGTTTGACGTCAATTGTTAGCGGCTCGAGGTCGCTTGGTCTTCTGTCGGGTGCTCCTAACAATTAGGTATTAACCTTAAATTCATTCTGCGACCAACTCTCCAACTCCCCGCCTCGAAAGGTAATTTTGGCCATTTTAATTAGACATTTTCTCTTTTTATCCCGTTTCCCCAAACTTAACATCAAACCGGACCAACCCTGTTGCTAGCTTAGCACTGCAACCCTGTAGCTATTTTGCCTTGCTGTAAAAACTTGTACTTGAACTTCATGCTGTTTGGTATTCCATTTTAGGCCCTAAGCCAGAGTTAGTGTCGCCCTTGAATGTCAGGCGAGCCAGAACATACTATCGCTCATGTTTTACAATTAAAGCATAACCAAAACTGAACCACGACTACTAGCCATATTCCACCAATTTAGGTTAATTTGGAATTCCCGCAACCCCTTGATAAGCACCACGACACGTTTTCAAGCAAGTCCCTTAACTGTGGGGTTGGCACTTGGGGAGCTGTCACACATACTAAAAACACATATTAGGTATTAAACTCAAGTTTAGAAGCTTGGTCTAATCCTAGCAGAGTCCATGGAGACAACCTTTCGAGTTGTCTGCTCCACACCAAGTGGCTTCCCATGGCCCAGGCCCTCTTATTTATACACGGGCCTGAACAATAGAAGTCGCCTGAGGCTTTACGTTGTGTAACAGGTAAGAGCCGGCTCTAACTGGTTTGAACAATAGAGTAGCCTCGTTCCCGGCTGTTGGAGCTCGGACAAGTTCCGGTGTAGACGGAAGTTGACTGGTCGCCAAGCAGCTTATGTAACTGCAAGGTGCACCGTGTGCCTTCATACAAGGTGCGCCCTGCTATACGTAAATAGCGTGTTACACAGTATGTGACTCACTCATGCATACCATAGATGGCTTTTTCAGTGCATGTGTATTAGTAGAACTCATATCGTATTCAGGATAAACTTTTTTACGGAGACTACTTACCCATGATACATTTCGTCTCTTACTGCATTAACCTGTGAAATTGTCCACCTCAGGGTTAATAATTATAATTTAGAATATGGCATCCCTTAAGTGCCATGCCTTAACCGATTTGAGTACTTTTTCTGCACTTCGGTTAATTTTAGTGTTAGAAATTGCATGTGTTTTTAAATGTTTACTTGAGCAATTTTGATGCAAATCTAGTCGCATATTGGGAAATCTAGTCAGCCATTCTGAAGTTGTTTCATGTGTAAGGACGTACACATGAGTAAACGGATGTATGGACATGAAGACACTAGACACACGAACATACGGATGCCCAGAGCGAGATAGACACTCAGGCATATCAACAAACAGGCATACAGATATTAAAACCGTACTTACTTTCTGAACATCCTTCCAATTTGACTGTGGCCAAAACGATATGCAGCCGTGACAAAGACATTGAATGCTCCTCCGTCGATTTTGGGGTTGTATCCGTGAAAGTACTTCTTCCTTTGTAACCTCAGAGTATAATGTTTGAGCAAATCTTTTCCCAATGCTAAGGGCAAGTATTCTTTGTACGTGATATGTTGAAATTGAGCAGCGATGATGTGTCTCGTTTCCTACGAATAAAATATAAATTAGTATCACGTTATCCCCCACACAAATTTGTAAATTTATAAACAACTGCTACCGCTAAATAGTGAGTGAAAACAGTTATCTTGACAGTTAAAACCCCTTTTCTTTTATTTTTATTTAAAATCGCAAATACGGTCAAATGACTAACATCAAGAACACCAACCACCACCTAGATAAATGACATCATCACTTTAATGGACATCTTTGTTTTGACATTACCACTCTCCCCACGGTCACCAGAGAGGGAGCCTTAACGAGTATTACTATTTTGAAGAAGTCGCCTGGTTCCACATACAACCACACACGTCACCCCAGATATTGTCAAGCCAGACGTTGTGACTTTGAAAAAAAAGGCATTGTTTTGACACTATCACTGCACAGATAGTCATCAAAGTCAGAAAGGACAGCTTTACTTTGAAGAGGTCACATATTTCACGCACGGAACTATATGTAGCACTTCACCATCAAGAAACGACCTTTTTTTTTCACTTGAAAAGGTCACATGGACCACATACGTACCACACACACAACATACCACCACCACCACGACAAAAAATCTTCAAATTCAGAGCCCTGGAACAGGTCATATGATCCAGTCACATATATATCATAAAACACACTTACCATCAAGATAGATGTTATCACTTTCAGAAGTTTTGGCGATTTTTTTGTCAACCCCTTCCTCAAGTTAATCATTGAAGTGGGTGCCAAGAATGACATCCCTCTCTGAAGAGAACCACACGTGGAACCACAAATCTCATACACCATCAAGATGGACGTTACCATGTTGATGGCCATCCTGACTTGATGAGGTCATATGGCCCACTTGCAGACCAGTGTAGATGGTCGCTTCCTGATGAGCAAACTTCCACAATTACTGCGTTTACATAGCCACAAGAAAACGCATTTTAACGATACTTTGAAATGTGCATGAAGACACCAATTTCAAAGAAGCAATAGGGTCATTCTGCTAAGGAATGCGATTCGAGCCAATATGCTCAGGAACCCTTTGCTTCCTGCCTTCCCTTTGGCGGCGAATAGTGGGCACGCCCCATGCTGCTCTACGCCCTGCATGTAGCCAGGGACGACGCTAGTGTTCTGTTGCCCGGGTGTGAAAAGAAAAAAATTGCCACCCCCCCCCCCAAAAAAAAATATTTTTTTTATCTTCACCTGCTTTATTCCGTCATGGTCACGCCTACATCAATTTTTTTTTGCTTTCAATCGTGCCCAACGTTCTATGACAGACTTGTAGTCACACTTTGTGGCCAAATCACGCTCAATCGAGAGCAATGCTAAACCACTCAGTCTTTCTTGCTTCATAGTAGTGCAGAGATAGTTTTTGATAATTTTTAATTTGCTGAAAGAGCGCTCAGCACTTTTGTTTTACGAAAAATTCGCCCGCCTCTCCCATTCGCCCTGGTGCACTGCACCCTTCGCACCCCTCTTTCTGCCGGCCCTGCATGTAGTAAACTACGTCAGCTTAAACCCAAGTACGAAACGTGTTCAAGTCTTAGTGGCCTTTCTAGTCATGTACACTTATTTTCAGTTGATTTACCTAAAATTCGAGTGGCACCGGAACAAGTTACGAGGATGCCATAACTGTGTCCGCCATCTTCACCGGGCGTTCTGTATTGTCTCAATGCGATTTCAAATTTACATAAATAAAGACGATGCGCACCAAACTCCCGATCCACCTCTGTAAAACGCTTCGGATTCTGTATCACCAAACGGGAGAAAGCGCCATGAATGGGTGTTTACAAAACCCATGGTGGCGACATGGACGCAATACGCATCTCTCTTAAATGCTTCAAAGTGGTCATGTAACCGTAGTGAATGTCATCCAATATGTTTGTTACACACTAGCTGATCATGGCATTCGTCTAGTAGGAAGCCATGCTGTCACGCTGGCATGTTTGTTGTCGCATTGGCTATTGTTTGTATTGGGGCCCAGAGTAGGTAATATGTTTATTACATACTAGCTGTTCCTAGCATAGGTGTAGTAGAAATCCATCCTGTCACACTGGCATATCGGTTGTCGCATTGGCTATTGTTTGTATTGGGGCTCACAGTTTACCAGCCCATAGATTTCCGTAAACAATATGTGTTGTAATATTTCGTTTGGTACTGACTGTTAGTACGTAACCAACATTGCCCTTAACATTGCCTACTGCTCACCCTTTTTCATTGCTACCATGCAAAGAATGAATATGCTTCCCCCTCCCCACCCTTTTCAATGCTGACATGAACAAAACGAACATGCTCGTCCTATCGCTTAAATTAACTGCATTTGGATTAGCTGTCATAATGACTGACTAATGACTATCCCCGTCCGCATCACCATCGCCTATATCCCCGTGCAAGTTGCTCCTCGTCAGGAAGCAACCTACTTCACTGCGTTTACTCCCCACAAATTCAAATATGAAATACTTACGTACTAGGAGCCAAGAAAAATCACATGAACGAACGTAACATAATCCGCCATCAAGACAAATGCTGCCATTGTATTGCATAAAAGATTAGTAAACAAAGACGAACTCGTTTGATGCTTTAGGTAAGGTTTAACTGATGCGAAGTCACAACAGCTAAGGAACACAATAAAACCTTCTTGTAAGGTTTCAGATATTGCAGTGTTGCTGTACTGTTTATTCCACGTGAAACCTTACTGCTGTACTCACATGTTATTACCATTTTTACTTTTGCACACGATGCATCAGGTAATGATTGGTGCATTCAATTAACTAAAGGATATGGCAGGAAAATGTTTAAAAACTTACCGTCTTAGTGAGTCTATTACAGCTCTATAGGTAATTGAGGGTGTGTACGAGTTCTTGTAAACTTAGAAATGTCCTGGAAAGTAATAATGAAATTCCATGCCTAGGAAAGTGCTTCAAAAACTTGAAAATGATATACGTATCATCAGTAGGGGGGGGGGGGGGGAATTTAGGCTTAATGGCGCGTCGACAACGTGGTCATTAGCGCCAACCTCAGTCACAGTGCAGTGGTCCGGGTTGCCACTGCACCACACATTACAGAGATGTTATGCAAACCCCGAATCTAAATCTTGTCATACATCTGTACCACCTGCAAAAATTGAAAAACACCGGACAGGAGGACAGACTTATCGCCCAACTGACGCGCAATGTCATGCGGAAGACGGAAACGACGACGAACACCATCAAGATGGCGACAATCAACAAGTAAGTGCCGGACCGTAAGTGGCCGTCGAAACTAATAACATTCAGGAGGGTCAACCCCCCGCAAAACGAAACAGTGAGTAGGTCGGGTGTGACCAATGCACAAACGGGCCAACACAACCTCCTCACGACGACTACGGCCAGTAGGGTGATGAACGGAAAGTAGACTGAAGACGACTGAAAAAC
>JAHWFP010138047.1:0-10107 GCA_023313725.1 Lithobius niger | reverse complement strand
CCAGTCACGTGATATGCACGTCACAGCAAACAGCCATGGCGCGTGGTATAGACCAGCGGCAGCATTGCCAACCTGCTGAATCTTTTGGTTATTGTTAAAAACTATCGCTCTGATGATTGTGTGGCTTACAGTTAAATGCTTTATTATTAACATTTGTAATCTCTAGGGAAGGAACTTTGCGTAGCAGTAATTATTGTTGTAACAATGTCAGAATTATTAGCGGCGGCAGACCAACCAGCCGTGACGAACGTTCAGTTTTATTTTTAGTCGGCGGCGATGGCTCACATCTTTAGTGTCGGATGTGGAGCTAAAAATAGCTAAACAGACACTAAATGATGGAGCAAACGAAAGCCTATTAAAATAAATATGATACGTAGCTCTGGCCTATTTGAAAAAAAAAAGAAGTTAAAATAAGACTTAGGCCTGCAAAAAACAGCAGTACGTCACACCAGAAGGCAAACAGTCGAAACTTAGCCGAGTGAGCATTTCGCCTAGATTTTTAACGAGCATTAACAAATATGGTGCAGTCATTAAAATAGACACTAAGTATAAATTTGAAATAAAGGTCTGTTGGCTCTGCCTACAATAGGACTGTTTCCTAATTTAAAAAATAAAATAATGCATGCACGGCTGATACAATTAGTTCCACGTTTTCTTAAACGTAATTTAAAAAAAAAATATTAACGAAAATGAATCATTGCAGACTAGAAGGCTGTTAACTTTTCCATTAGACAAGCCATCCTCACTTCTTTAGAGTAAATAGTGGTTTTAAACTAATGTTCATTTTACATTTGTATCTCTTTCTTGTAGAATGTAGTGGAAACTACACAACATGTGCAAGAAATGGATACGTTGTTCTTCAAACTTTGAATTTTAATAAGGTATGTGAAATTTAAAATATTTTCCAATGTGATGTGCATGTTGAGACTAAATCTGCTGAATAACTGTCATTATAACTTACAAATCTCAGTTCCGCACTTAAAAAGCATGAAACATTTAATTCATTATGGCCTAAGCTACCTTTTTTAAAAAGATTATAGACACATATTTGAGTGTAGTGCTATCTTAGACCGTCCATCTTGGGAAATCACGTGAAATAATGTCACCCGTCTACTTTTACATTCACCAATTATTCTCTAAGCCACCAATTAGGTAACTGTATTTTGATTGGGCATTAAATGTCTATGCCATTGGTAAAAGGATGCTTATGTTTATTTCCATTTGTGATAATGTATATGCAGTATGAGAATATTCAACTGCTCTCTGGAGTTAGTAGCAAATTAAACATGTGCCTTCCTCAAAACGATTAAACACACCAATAGTGGATGGTCAATGGTATACAGGACCATTGTCCATTACTGACAGTACCACTGACGAGTTGTTGTGTTACTTGCCATCCACCGTTGGAGATTTTTGTCCTTGTGGAGACAGCACACATAATGTTGAATTTACTATTAAAGACGGAAAGCTAATGGCTCAACAAGAGTTAAATAAATAACAGCGCAAACCTATGTACGCTGCCTTTTGGACTTGTATGTCAGACTATCTGAGCGGGGAATCGAACCCACGACCTTTGAAACCAAAGGCCGAGGCCCTACCTCTGAGCCATACTGACATATTTAATGCTATATTTGTGCAGAAAATTCAACATTTGTATCTATAATATCGCACATGGAAGTAATAGTTGTCATCCTTTTATTGGTTTAGTTAATATACGGGAAAAAGCTCATAGACTGCTAAAGATTGTTGTTGTGTAATCGTGAGAGAAAGGGGACGTAAATAATGAAGAACGATGGGGGTGGGGGTGGGGGTGTTTGACCGAAGTGGTGACAAAAGGATGCTGTTGCACTATGAAATCTTGTTGGTTAGAAACAAGTTCGGAGCTACGAAGTTATAGCGAGCAAGACTGGGAATAATAAACTTTCAGGTGTATTCCAGAAATCCACTCAAGTGTGAGTGGGACTAAATGTGAACGTATGGGTCAAAAAGCGTCTACAGAAATACCCTCAGATGTTAGCACTTACATTTACCCTCTCACACTCACACTTGAGTGGATCTGTGGGATACGGCTGTTAGTGTATAGATTTGACCCGATTTTATGTTCTAAAATCATTTTGCTAAATTTTAATTCATGTTAACTGTTAATGTAGTATTCGAAGGTAGGAATGAGTGATAATGAAATGTCGACTGTGCGATTATTGCAGTGCCTGTGTATGCGATATTTGCGATTATTGCCATACTTCTGAATAAGTGAGCCAAGCTGTTTTAAGTTGATCAATTGGTCATAACAGCACTACTACTACAGTAGGCCCATTAACTATACGTATGTATTTAGGCCTAGTACTACCACGACTATAGGCCTAAATGTATATGTAGTTAATAATATAGTTAGTGTAGTTTAATAAAAAATTGTGAAAAAAAGCTTATTCTTATTTATTCAAAATAATTAAGCTTTTTAAAATATTTTTAAGTATTTGAAATACCAGATTGTCTTACAAACAAGCCGCGTTCACAGATAACAGGAAAATGGAATTTAAAAAGGCTGTTATGGGTGTAGATCTTTCCAGGTTTATGAAGTGTTTTAAAAAAAATTGTTTTATATAAGACTTAGGGTATATTAACCTGCAATGTTTTAAATATAGTTTTTAACCAACAGAACATTAAGTCCGAATAACTGCAAGCTTGGAAATAAACCGATCCATAAAAAAATCCTACCACGATTTTTTTTTACCTTTAGAATTGGATTATTATACGTGGCGACTATTGGTACGTCCGACTGGTCCTCACCACTAACGCCAAAACTAAGGGAGGAGCCACGATTTTACATGTGGGCCAGATTTTAGTTTAAGCTGAGCTGGTGAAAAAGAGGCAGAAGTATGGGTTCAGTCCGCCTGATGTTTTTTAATGATTATAATTAGAATGATAGAATTATAATCCTAATAATACTAGAATTATAATTATAATCAGGCTCAGGGTCACCTGACTTACACGGGCGACTCTTTGCCTTAGCTTAGGACCTAATTAGGACGGAATGCCAAGGAAACTGTAGGCTTACTTAGGGTCCAATTAAATTTCAAGAGCGTGCGGTAATAGTTTCGTTTGGGTGATTAATTTAGTATCAGCAGGGTTGCTGCGAAACAAGGGTTGGGCTGGGTTGAACTACGATTGGGACTAAGGTGGAAAAAGGGAAATATTTCTAATTAAATTGGCCGAAATAAGTGGTGGACTGGGATGGTGAAAGGACAGCGGCGGATGAATTTTAATTCGGTTCACCCCCTAATTGTTTAGAGCACCGGGCGGAAGGCCAAGCGAGCTCGGGCCATTACAATTGATGACGTACAAACTATAGGCAATTTGCATTTACATATTGTTGCAATAACTGGTCACACAACATCATTCAGCAAACAATGGAGATAACTTTTTGAAGATACAATGGGTAGTTAAAATATGACGTCATCTTAATCTTGGACTTGAATTCCCAAGTGACGTCACGAGTGGGACTTCGTTGGGGTAGCTATGGTTTCAACATTTGCAGTCCGAAATAAATCTCGCAACATAAATCAATAACTTGTTTCAATTGCGTTTTGAAGGATACAACACCCTGTGAATTCACATACAGTTTAATGTGACTAATTTCTTCATTAATATGCCACCATATTTACTTATTTACACCAATTAATTTCACTAATTTATTTCAGAACAACTTTTGGTTCGACATTGTGATGCTGATGGTATTAATGATGGCATTTCGAATTTTAGCGCTGGTTGCGCTTGTAGCTAGAGCCTGGAGAAAACAGCAGTAACTCCACTGAAGATGATAATGAGACATTGTTAACTTTTAAATATATGATCCAATTTTTTTGTCGTATACAAAATATGTACTATATGTTAATGTCGTATGATCCGATCTGCAATTGTAACGTATTCCATAGCAAATACTGCTGAATAAAATTAACGTTTTTCTTATAATATAATATATAATAATATAACAGCTTTTAATACCGACAAAAATGGTAAAAAGAAACAGGAAGGGATAAAACGTTATCCTCTAGTACCTGCCTCTAGTAATAATGAAGACTAGCTGTACCCCCGGTGTAACATACGCCGTTTTAGCCGGTTCCCGTATAGCTGAGCGTAACACTGTAATGGGTCCCAGATTCCCCTATTGTGTGGTTTGAATATCCCCATCCCTGCTCCCCCTCCCTTTGAACCCCTGCCGATTTGTGTTATGGAAGTAAATGTCAATTTTCAATGGAGGACGTTTCTCCGTTCTGATACCAAGCCCAATAAACCCAACAACGGTCGTGCATGCAGTGATTGTTACTCAACCAACTTTGAAATTCTTCAAGTCGGCTCTAAGAGCTAGCATTATTAAAGCAATATGTCGATTGTTACAGGTCATATCCATTTGTTTGACATTGTCGCTCGCTCGCCCTCTTACATTACATACCCTCTTTCATTGTAGTGCATATTAATGATTAATTTGCTTGTCCAACCTAAGCGTATTATTGTATATAGATTTACAATTCCTACACCCAGTGGGCTGCGTCGTCACAGATATTAGTGAATAAAAGTTAAAGCATAAAATAATATTTCAAATTAAACTTAGAAACACTTTAAAAACATGGAAAGATCAACTTTTTTGACACCCAGTTTGAACTGATGAAGACTACGCGACATCCCCAGCTCGGATGCCAAGGAATTCCATGGCTGTACTATGCGGTTTGAGAAGAAGAACTTTGTACAGTCTCGTTTCATTTTTGCGACGGTAAGTTTAAGCGGGTGTCCTCCTGTATTTCCATTTCCTCGGACACAGAAAAGGCTTTTTGGGGTCTGCATCGACTATTCCGTGTAGAATGGAGACAGTTAGGCATAGATGTGCTTGTAATTGTCTCAGTTCCAAAGATGCTAACCCCAAACGTTTTAACCACTATTTGTTATAGAGAAGTGACACCAGTATAGGATTTGGAGGGCATACCTACAAGGTGCACTACATAAAAATGGAGGGAAAAACAACGGTAGAGTGGATTTCTTATGTTTAAAATAACGTTGTTTTCTCCAACAACAAAAATCGCGCGTTTTAAGCCTTCCCAATCTCAAAAAACCCAAAAATCCAAAAATCCATCCCGTGTTTCGGCACCATGACGAAAAATAGCAAACTGTGGGAGAGCTAAACCAAAATTAGACTGAACAAATTCTTCTAAGGGAAGCTGGGGAAGTTTGGGGTTAAATTAGGGTAAAGAAGCTTAATAAAAAGGCTTAGTTTAGGTTGGGGGAAAAGCCTAACCACAATTGGGCCTACTAGAGGCCTAAAAGACAAAAAATCCCCCTTTCTGAGGCCGGGTTTACGCAACCACTCGCTTTTGCATTCTCGCAGCTAGAAACTAGAAATCACCTCAAATTCCAACATGGCGGCGGTTTTATGTCTGCCGCCTCGCAACGAAAACAGCAAATAACGTGAGTTCAGAAGCGTTTGGGAAAATTGTTTCATCGTAAGAAATTCTTTATATTATTGGCACGGATTATAAGACTGCAAGTATTTACTCATACGATGCCGGATTTAGCTAATCCATTTAGCGTTGTTACCATGGCAATGTCACTTTTGCCATCGTGATTGAGTTCTAGCTGCGAGAATGAAAATGCGAGTCGCTGGGTAAACGCGCCCTGATTTTACCATGTTGGCCCCTTGCTTAAATATCTTCTGGTAACCCCTGACAATCGCAAAATAGCCGGGGTATTATGGGAAATGGAAGCTTCTAGAAGGTTCTAGAGGCAGGAAACGGAAATAACATTGCAAGGCTTTGATAATGTCCACCTATGTAAGAATAGACACACAAGACTAAGATTGGCCATTGGCCCCGGCAAACATGCAAGTACAAGATTTGCGACACATCTAACACATGAGACGGACATGCTAACCATCACGCCAGCTTGCCCCCCCCCCCTCCTTTCAGTACTGAGCTCAACAATGCTTCGGTCCCTGCGGGGTCTCGACATTGTTAATCTCAGTATTCGGAATACGGGCAATAACCTGAGCATCGCGTCCCACCTTTCCTAATTTTGCTGTGTGCATCTCATCCCAACAACTAAGAGTATTATGTATATAGATGACTGATCATTAGAAAGGCGACTACTGAGAAATGTTGGAGGGAGGGTCATTAGCGTTGGGGAGATTTGAGTAACAGGATGCGCTGATTGAGTGAGCAAAACGCACGAAAATCAGCATTGTAAGACTGACATCATGAGTGTTCACTATGCATAACCAGACGAAAGGTTCTCAAAGAAACTAAACTCGACGAAGGAAGCATTGCCAAACAATAGATAAACTTGACCACACTAATTTTTCGTGTATCCAACACCACCCGTGCGTATAACGAACGGACTTTATAAAGGAAGTAACAATATTAACCAGCGAAAAACTGTTCATGCAACGATGCTTGAGCGTGCATCGTTGAATTGAGTCACAGGATGCGCTGACTGAGTGAGCGAAAATCAGCGTTTCTGCCAGTGTAAACAAAACCGTGCTTGAGGAAACCTAATTCGGTGAAACTTGGACATACATGAGTGACCAAACCGTACCAGTGTTGAAAACGGTACATTTCAACACCAATCGTGCGTAGCACGGGCTTCATCTAGCTATATCATAAAATTCATCGGAATACAGTACTATGATACTTAAAATTGCGTACATTTCGTTTCGGGAGGTTTTCGGGTGAGGGGAGGAAAACTGAGATGGAGAGAGACATAATCGGGGGAACAGAACGTCGTATAATGTCCGCAGTCTATCTTGAGTTCTTCCCGGAACGAACACAGATAGTCGATTGTACGTTTTTGGTAGCAGAGTGCCTTGTAGATATCCAAGATGGTTACAAAAACAATGGCGGCCGTCGATTAAAGCCGTCCCCTCCAGGAAGACGTAGTCGCTCATAAAATACCTGCAGGACTCAAGATACGCCGCGCACACAATACATATATCTAAATTTTTTTTTTTTTTTTTTTGACGGAGTGGATTTTCACCCGTCTTTTTAAGCATTTCCATCAGTTCATTACATAAGCGTAAGCATTACATAATTTCATTACATAAGCATTTCTATAATTGCTTATGTAATGTAGTACTTTGCATAAGAATCATGTATTAATATTTTTTGTTACTCTGTGTTAAAACATGCGAACTATACACAAGGTCTTCTGTGCTTCGTAGTGGCCTTGGAAATGTTCTGTAAAATAAAAAAAAATGTAATGAAATGATGGCAGAATAAAAAAACAACCAGCAGAACGCAAACCAATGGAGGTCGACTCCAAATTGCATAACAAATGAAGCGTTGATGCAAATGAAAAAAAATAAGGGGAAAAATGGACGCCGACATTTTAAAGCTTCCAATACTTGCCTGAAAAAAGGTGAAGTCGGCGTAGCTGTAAGTTAAAAGCTTATGTAGTAGATACGATAATTAGGCATCAATTATCAACACAACATAAAAAATACTGCTTATTTTCTCCTCAGATGTTTGGCTTCCCTGTACAACATGTTCGTTTGTTTCTTTGTCATATATATTTTTTTAATTAATTTCTTTGAGCCTTAAGTCACCTGAAGCAATTTAATCCTCGTGTAGCTGAACCGGCTCAATTTTTAAACATTTCCAGATTTTTTTTTTAGAAGAAGAAGTATCTGGTAAAGGGAGGAGCCAACCCGGGGAACATCCGATCATCGTAGGGGCCGAAAGATTGTCCAGAATTGGCCAGAATAGTTCCCATAGCCACTGAAGGAGCATGGTAGCCTCTCACGCTACTCTGGCCGGCAGTCCTCGGCGGGGACTTTGGGTCCCCTTTCCTGGGGTTCGACCAGCCCTGCAAGCCTCCAGCAACCAGGCTGAGCTCTCCAACCGCTAAGCCACGATGATCACAGCAAGGAAAAATATTGACAACGGTATTTTAATTCGAGATTGTAGTCATATTTCAAAGTATTTTTCAAAGCGCATGATTCGCTTAAACAGTACAGTTTATTTTCCTGCCCCTCTCCCACCCCGAAAAATTGTTGTCAGAAGCCTACAATTCATACGCGATACGGAGATGCCAATCACTGAATGCGATAATAGAAAATGACTGCCAGCTACTACACCGTGGTTATGCATAAATGAATGCAAAATAATGGACGTGTAACACTTTGTCTTCCGCATTTATTTAATTAAAGTTGAAAGTGCCACACTGACAACAAAGCGTGCAGGGTAGCGTTTTCTATGCATGCTTAATTTTTTTTTCTTGAAATGTCTTGCCTTTAGGTGCAGTGTTCATCTACCCCAAAGCAAAATTTGTTAAGGATTCCCGCCAAGCCTTTCGACCGTGTGGCAACGTGGTGGTACAAATCATGACGTAGAACGTGAGACAAGTTAACAATAAAGACCATAAGCGCGAGTTCCAGTGATTACAATAGTGATTATTAAAAAAAAAAACCGGATTGTTGTACGATATGACTTCTATAGCTGGCTGTTATGGGTTGTCGTTGGTAATTGATGTTGGGTTGTAAGTCATTGTTCCGTCTTTGTATTGTTCAATCTTTGTAAGAGGGCGTACGGCTTTCTGACAAGGTTCCTGGCAATAAATTGAAATTGAAATTCAGGCTGGTTTCACCCCTTCCATTATATGTATAGTATTCTGTAGTTGTAGCTGGAAACAGCTTGCACTATGGAACGCCCTGCTGGACAAAATAACGTTTTGCGTCACGTTATAATTTGATTTACGAAGTTTAATGTTGACAACTTTGTCAAGCACAAGAAAAGGAGGAGCCTATAAACACATACAAAGGAGATGTATACTATAATCCACCCAAAACCAAAACTGGTAGAAGAGAAGCCGCCAAGTTTCCAAAAAGGGTCGGCCTTTCAGAGTAGTGATATCATTCAACCAGGGATCTGCCACCCAAGGTTAATCCTATTAGCCAAGTTAATACCACCTACTAATAGTTCGAAAGTTAAAATGAAAACTGGACGATTGCTACTAGCGGTAGCAATCTTCAAGTTTTCATTTAACGTCCAAAGTATTATTCCGTGCGAATAACTTGGCTAATAGGATTAACCTTGGCGGCCTTTCCCTGGTTGAACGATATCACTACTTTAAAAGCCCGACCCTTTTTGGAAACTTGGCGGCTGCTCTTTTACCAATTTTGGTTTTGGGTGGATATCACAACTTTCATAGGCCTGTGAATACAAAGAATTCCACTGTCTATAATAGTCACCTCTACCTTTTTTGTCTGGAGTGTCTATAAATTTTCTAATTCATAATTTTTACGTTTGCCATTGCCCAATTAGCCGCTACACCAGCCAAATAGACATGGTTTGGCTTATTGTATGCCCATGTTTCACATGCTTAAGTCTATTTAACCCGATTTTTGAGCGCACTGGCTAACAAACGCTGATTTTCGTTCGCTTCGCTCACTCAATCAGCGCATCCCCCTTCACTTGGCCGTCCCGAGGTTAACGTCAATCATTCAATCATGAACACGTACTACAAACTCACGGAATGGCAAATGTTCATACAGTTCTAATATTCCGGTGGCAGACGAAATTCTGGTTGGTTTCACCCCTTTCAGTATAATGTATTGTATTCTGTATTCTGTAGTTGTATAGCTGGAAACATAGCCACCAGCCATTGTTTCCGAGCGAGAGAACGGCCAATCAGAGGCCGCGATTTGGCCACCTATGCTGAACTGTTACGAAAAACAATTACGCATGTCGGAAAGAGAAAGAAAATAAGTTGGATGGGACCCCTGGCTGATAATTTTGTCCCGGACCCTACCATTTCTCTCTACGGACGCAGTTTTATACGTGAGAAGAACTGGGAATGATAGGCTTTGTCACCAACTCGTTGTAGACGGGTGCCTCCTGGATACACGAGCTGTTATAGGAGGGGGACGATGCCTAATTATTCACGAACAGTCGGTCTACCAGCAGCTCACCGGCTGTTGAATTTCTGACTTCACAAATAGAACTAATAATATTTCGCGTTCGCGTTTGTAGTAAACTATGAGCAGTGTTTCGTATACTTTTCTACCGAACTGGCACCTTTATTTTCCAAGATAAATGTGTGGTTTCATCCCCAGAAATTGTTTCTATT